>CAUJNA010002156.1:0-41879 GCA_963377175.1 Effrenium voratum
GCGCGCATTTTGAACATCGAAAGTGAACCATCTGCGGACTTCTGGCGGGCTGGGTTGCTTTCGTTGTGGCGCGCCGCCAAAATAGCTCGTATCCCACAGAGCAGCCCGCCAGTGGATATCGAGCCGGAGCGGCTCGCCAGCATTTGCCAGTGGATCCCGCCAGTATCCCGTTAGAGCAGCTCGCCAGTCTGGTTTTGCTTAATGTCCCGCCCGGCGCACAGTTGAGTTTACATTTTATGTTGGTGCCTTCGTGTTTTGAGTGTACCCTGGGGATTGGAAAGGGTGATACTATTATGTTGCTTTGGATTGCGAATAAACATCTTCGTTTAATCCCCCGTCGGGTTTGTTTTTGGAAGGGGCTTGGCTTTTGTGTTAGTCGTGTGAGCCGATGTTGAATTCTCGAGATCGGCTCGCAGACAAGTGGAGTTTGACACAAAGACAGGTGGATAAGGTCTCAAACGCAAAACTTGTGTAAGGCAAAAAATTCATAAACCCCAACCACGCGAAAAACCCAGGTCTTGAATGGCACATACCGTGGTCACGGATCGAAGCTCGTGAGTGTAGAGGGTGGGGACTGCTCGAAGCGAAGTAATTTCGTATGACGAGTTCACGAGTTTCGACACGCTGAGGACTTACGGAGATTCTTTGTGAGCAACGGTAGCACGTGATAGTCTGCTGCGGACACTTTCGTGTTATTTGTATGGATTCCTCCATAACAATGTTTTCTCCTTATTCTGAAGCTTGGAAAGGCGACTTTTCGGAGATGTCTGTATTGCGGCTTCAGGGATAGGGAGGCTTGGCAGTGTTTTGTCGAACCATTCTTTTTTGTTTACTTGAGCCCGCATTGCCGCCTTGCCATGGTCAGCATTGCCTTGCCATTCGTGTCACATGTTGGCCAGTTAGAAATATGCCCTTTCTGTGGCTCCATTTGCTAATTGCTGCATATACAGCCGTGCATTCTGCTGTTACGGCTATATTGGCGCCTCTTACGCCCCCTGTTAGCGCACTGCAGCCTGCTTTACGCCTCTATTGCTCGTAAGTCGAACTTCGCATTTGTGAACCGGTACCCACATCAGATTGTCCTACACTATCGTGTCCATTAGCAGCCACTTTTCCACGCCATTGTCAGCGCTGCGCTGCCAGCTCGTGGATTTGGGGTGTTGTTTAGCATGGCTAGCTGCAATGCCTGTGTGCTCACGCGTAGGCGTGGTGTTTTACCCTCCATGCTTGTACTTTTCGCATTCTTATCCGCCGGTGCCAGGTTGTGTGTGCGTCACTTTTCCTGATAGCCATTTTTCCAGGCCATTGCGCCACTAGCCCGTGGATATAATCTTATAATAGCTTTTTGCACATTGCAGCGACGCAGCTTTTTGCACATTGCAGCAATGCCAAACCATGCAAAGATCTTGCCACCAAGCCGAATGTTCTAAGTCGTACTTCCAGATGTCGCTTGACGATATTGTCTTGAAAGGTGAAGAGTCAGAGTCTTCCGACCTGGGCCCCGCACCCGCCCGCAAACGGGCCCGGTCGCGCTTGTGACATGGAGCTGTCCTACCACCTTTCCGGCGACTTTTGAAGAACGTCAAAAGCGCGGGCTACTACTTCCATCAGATTTGACTCGCGCCGAGTTTGGAGAAGCCATTTTGGCTGCGCTAAAAGGTTCCAACCAGATTGGCAGCTTAAAGTATCTCATAGTTGTGCGGGAATATCATCGCAGATACTTACCTGAAGGAGGACGCGCACAGCACTTTCACGCCATTTTGGCGATGAAAGAACCTTTCGTGCATAAGTCTATGAGTGACTTCCTGGCACGGCGCTCCATTAAAGCTTGGTTCAGCTTCAATCTGCCACTTGGCGGCAGCGTTTAGGTTCGAAACCCTTTTTTCCTGAGCTGTCAAGTGCAAGTAGCAGCAAAATGGCGTGGTTTTTGCTTTGGTTTTTGAAGCAGTGGTAGGAATGGCCTGGCTGCATACTGCCGCTATTTGTTTGTTGCGGGGACGAAGCTTCCTGGAGACATTGATGCCTCTCCATGGCTGTACCCCCCGGATGTCTTATCGTGGGAGAAAATTGAGTCGATTATGGCCAACATGCCGATGGATCAACAAGTCAAAAACAAATTGGTGGAAAGGCGCCAGCCTAAGCGCAAAACTATGACCTTCGGGGAGCTGAGTGACATTGTAATTGAGAAGGACGTTCAAACAACAGAGGATTTGTGGGCAGAAGCCAAAAAGAGGAAAGTGAGCGGAGACGACACCCTTTGGAACAAGTGTGGAGATGACAAGCACCTTTCCCAGACACTCAAGAAGATCTTGAACGGTTGGTACGGAGATCCATCTTCAACCTTGCGATCAGCCACGCCGTACACTTTGGATATGTTCTATGTGCCCAAGGAAGCGCAGCTCTGGCTCGATGGCGCCTATAAGCATCGCACCTTGATCTTATCTGGGCCTGGCGGCATCGGCAAAACTTCTTTGGCAACTTGCTTACTACTTGCCGTATGCAAGCGTTTTCATTTCATTACAAGGCTTGACGAATTGCGAAGCATAGATATTGGCAAGAACGCCGGGCTTCTTTGGGACGAGGCAAATATGAGAAACTTGGACGTAGATCAGATGAAGGCGGTAATGGATCTGGAGCATACGAGAACTATTCATTGCCGGAACACGGATGGCTGTTTGCCGAAGAATTGCGCGCGAATATTTAGCTGTAATCATACTCGTTTGCAGATATTTGGTGATATCCGAGCTGAACACACGGAAGCTATTGATCGGCGGCATCTCTGGACGCAGCTCGTTGGAGATACTCGCAAGGCTCGATGGGGACATGGTGAATCATAACGTGTGGCCGGCCTTTCAATGGAGGATATTATGTTTACACATATGCTATGATTGGTTTTACAAGTTTTCCTTAGCTCCATTGAAAGGCCGTTTGCGCGTTATGATTCACTATTGCATGGTGAGCTAACGAGACATGCCATTGCAGGTCATGATGGTTTGACCCATGCCGCCAGAAAAGGGTTCACAATCCCTACTCTTTTGGTTTGTTGACACTTTCCCACAAGGTCTTTGGGCCGACTGACACTCGGCTTGGTCATGGTGGACCTTTCGCAGAAGCTGAACTTGATGAAGGAGATGTGTTTGGTCATGGCGGCGGCTTGACTTAAGCGCAGAGCGAACTTCTCACAAAGATCCAGCAGCTTGCTTTCGCACCAGCAGTTTGCTGCAGCAGTCTTGCCTGCATGTATGTCTGTTGTCGGTACAGTTTGGATGAGACTGAGAATGCCAAAAAGAAGCCTGAATCCGTAGTTTGTCCATGCAGCTTGTTTGGAGTATTGGCTTCGACTTGTGCTGAAATGGCCGTGTTTTTTCTGTGCGGGGTCTGCAACATGTAACAGAGTTGCGACGGACATACGTTGCAGATCTTGTTGCAGACCTTTGTGACAAGACTGGCTGGCTCGTTACACACCCCTCGTCACATCCTCGTTACATACCTCAGATGAACAAACTGCTTGTCCAGTTGCACGCCCCTAACGCATGCGCAGACCCTCAGTGATGGGTGCCTGTAGAGTGGACTTTGCAGAGCATGCTTTTGCTACAGAAAGCTTGCCATGAAAAGTTGGAACAGGGGCCGCAACACTTCCTTGTACGCCTTGGTGCATAGCCATTAATTACACCCCTACAACATTTGCGCTGAAATAGCTGCAATCCATGAGCTGACATCCGTACACATAAACCTCGCTACAGACCCTACCCCCAGCACCCGCCCTTTGACGCCGCTTGGTTTGCGTTGAAAAGTTACAATCAAGCTGAGTTGCAGAGGCGCGCTTCGCGTACTGCGCTTTGGTTTGCCTCGTCATAGACCACGTCACATAGCCATTACACACCTTGTTACAAACCCAGCCCGGGCCAGCGACCCCCTTTTTGCCATCGCGTGGCGCGTGGCTTTGTGTTGGCAGTTAAAGAACTTCAAGCTGGAGCTGCGGACGCATTCTTTGCGTGCTGCGCTTGTGCTTCTGCTCTTGTTGTTCTTGGCTACATTGTTCTACTGATACGGATATTTGTCAAGACATGTTTTCCCCTTACAGACCTGTGTAACAAGGACCTCCGCTACAGACCTCCGTCACAAGATTCGTGGCGCGTCCTTAAAAAACCATAGCCAAACACAGCTCTTCCCCTTTTGATTATGTAGGCGTCGGCCGGAGTCTGGGGGCTTTGGTTCACGGGCACAGAAAGGTGTTGGCGCCCTGTTCCTACGTTTTTTGGAGATAGGGATTGGCCCACAATGAGATTGTTTTTAGCTTGCTAACACGCAAGGAGTTGAGTAGAATTCGGCGCCAAGGGTTCCAATTAACTGGGTTTTGCTTTGTGTTTACGATCAGCGCGGGGGGATGATTTCGCCAAAGTGAGGACCGTTTGCGTGTGTGTTCCCAAGCTTTCGTGCTGGCGAAGCCCGTGTGTTATTGCAAGTAAAATCAGCAATCTTTTTCGTGGAGCAACACATTGTGGGCCGCACGCAAGGTCTCCAAAAAGTGCCTGACACTTGCAATGTTTTATTTCTCATATACTCTCATCTAGCGGCGGAGATTGGGTTGCCCGTTTGCTAGCTTATTCTAGACGATGTTTTTCTAAGAAGTTGTTGTCTACTCTCTACACATAGATGCTTCACGGGCACCCTGGCAGCTCTTCATGGACATGCGTGAGTCTTACTTTCCAACAAGAAGCAACGAGTAACCCGCACTGAAAAATGTTTTTCCATGCATGTTTGCGCAGGGATCCGGATATGCTCGTTGTTTGTGTTCTTTGGCCACGGCTTGTACGCATGGCTCCGCGGTCATGACTGCTGTGATTTCATGCTAGATGCCAAGGGATCCAAGGGAAGATGTGAATAGACTGAAAGCATTGTTGCGAGAGAACAGCAAGGCGTTGCGCGTGGAGCAGCAGCGAAAGCGTCGGGCGCAACAACGCACCTTTGGGTTGAGCAAATTTGCGCTACAAACGGCGCAAGCTGTTTTTCACTTGGAGAAATCTGCAGAGTTGGCAATCTTGTTTGCCCAGCGACGCACAAGTCTAAATACTTCCGATGTTGGGTATCCCTCGGCAGCCGCGCTTTTACCTTGGCTACGTAGCGACCAAAACGCACAAGCTGCACTGCCTGATCGTGCTTTTGCTTTGGCCAAGAAGTTTTGCGCAGAGGCGACAGTTTTGCAGCGCACCCAGAAATTGAATTTCGAGCATGGGGTCGCACCGTCTGCCTTATGGGCATATGACACCTTCCACGCTTTGACGGGGCACGAAGAGCAGCAACCTACGAGGCTGAAAATCGCATGGCAGTGGGCCCGAAGGTGGCGCAGTCGCTGGGGTGTCGTGCGGCGAGCCTTGCGCACAGACGATGAACTCTCGCGAGAAAGCTTGCAGCAGAAGGACTGGCAGTCGTGAAGCTTTGCGGGCCTGATTTTAAGACTGGTTTTTGGGCTAGAAACTTGGACCTTCTAACAACCGGTTGCTTGAACAAAAGGCGGTTTCTGGGCCATGTTCTGGCGTCATGTTTGCCCACCCCTTGTGGCAGGCTAACGTGTTTTGGCAATCGCTCGCACACGCCCGGCTGCAGCTGGAGCTACCCCAATTTTGTGGCTGAATGTAGATGAGACACAGTCATACGTGAAACAGCAAGTCGCACGCATACGCCATACGGCGGTTGCGTGGCCAAATGGCCATGGATTCTGCTCGTGAAGGAGGTTGCGGCACGCCAGCTACGCCGTGCGCCGCAAGTGGCACTCGCTGCAAAATGTCTGAAGATAAGTCGCAAGCCTGGCCCCGCACACCGACGGCAAAGAAGGCCTGCTGCCATTGCTTAGTCGCCCAAAACTCAACACCAGCTCGGGCAAGCAAGCGAGCCCACGCGATTGGAGTCACTAACCCGCGCTCCGCGCTCTCCCTAAGCAAATTATACTCCCTCGCAAGCCAAGCCTTAAAAGGTGAGAAACCAGCGATGTCTAGCGGCTGACACACTGTGCCAACACTCGCCGGTATAAACACAAGGTGCAAACGAAGTGACTGCGCCGATTTCATTACGCATTCTGCGATATGACTTGGCGCGCAGTCAAGAAGCAAAACCGGGTAGAAACTGGCCCGCCATGGCAGCAACGCATCAGCAAGCAACTCTAAGAAGCATTGAAAAGTTTCAGCTGTCTGCCACGAGGATGATCGGGCCCAAAAGTGCACATTCTCGAAGTAATGTATGTTCGCCAGGTCGGCTTCAAATAGCTGCCGCAAAAGCTTTTGAGGGAATCTTTGCGTGCTACCCAGAATCACTTGTGGCAAGGTAGGCTGGATTTCTCTTTCGCTGCAAATCAGTCCAATATATGTCACTGCAGCACGGTAATCCGCCTTGCGAATCGAGGCCTTCGGCTGCGCGCCTTGCCAATGCTGGCGACCAACCACCAAGCCAGGTCCTTTGCAGCACAGGTTTTGAGGCCACGCTTGTTCAGCTTGCCTGAGAGCCTCTTGCGAGTGAAGCCATTTTTGCACAATCCTCTTGCCTCGCTGCGCGCCGTGCTACTACAGCCATGCAGGTGGCCGTGCTTGCTGACACTCAAGCGCCCAGGGGTGACATGAGTGAGCTGCAGAGCCTTGCTGATGGTGATCATGCAGTGAACGAGCAGCAGGGCCAGAACGTTGTCGAGCGTGCTGAGGGGCCTGTGCTCAGGGGCGACATGAGTGAGCTGCAGAGCCTTGCTGATGATGGTGATCATGCAGCGAATGAGCAGCAGGGCCAGAACCTTGTTGAGCGTGCTGAGGGGCCTGCGCGCGGTGATGAGCGTCTTGGGCTTGCCGGAGAAAGTGAGCCCCAGCCCGGGCAGGATAAGCTCGCGGCTCTCAAAACCTTACGCAGTACTCTACGCGCGTCGCTCAAAAGGGCGACCCAGGACTTTCGAAATGAAAGTCGTAAAAGAAGGCGGCTGCTTGCCAAAGCGGGACGCCTCTCGCAAGAGGATTTGCTGTTCCTTTTGAGACGCCAGAATGCGTAGTTCTTTGCCCAAATCCGACATCCTTAGTCAGCCTTCTTGATTTGCTTTGGGTGGGTTCTGGAAGTGTCACGAGCGCGCTGCCAGAGCACTTTCAAAAGCGGGACGACGCTTGCGATTTGGAAAACGCAGCTCTTTTCTCGGAGGCCGACGTTAGACCTTTGGCGAGATTTTTGTTTGTTATATGGTCCGTTAGCTTGAAACAAGCGTTATCCTTTGACCAACCCAGCCTTACGCTTGACTGTGGTCTCAAACTTGAGCTCCGTAGCCGTTTGGCTTTGCTTTGGCACCTTTGCACACATGTGTGTGTGCGCGTGGCCAGATCGTCCGATCTGCTTTTGAGAAACCCGTCTGCCTTGGCCACTCGGCCTGCGTGCTACAGCCTTCACTTGTGGCACCTTTCACACACATGTGTGTATGCGCGTGTGGCCAGATCGTCCGGTCTGCCCCTCAGCTACTTACGACAATTGCTTTGAAGATTCGAAGAGAAAAGAAGATGGGGCAGCTGAGTGTGTTCCTAGCAAACAGTTCTGCGAACTGTTTCTTCCTTTTGCACGATTTTTTTCTGAGGTTCGTGCGGGCGTGTTAAATTGTCAAATGTAAAGTGACAAGGTTTCGCTGATGGCTTTTGAGTCCTTTTTGGTTTGGTCCCTGATTTTGCTTTGTTGCCTTGTGTTTGGAAACCCCTGCCCAATGAACTGAAGTTATTGGTTCTTTGGTTTTTTTCGGAGGACGATCGTGTAGTTCCAATTGCGGTTTAAGATTTATCCTCCGGTTTGGGGTTCAAGTTATTTGTGCGATGGCGCACATTCTCAGCGACAATTGTTTTGAATATTCGAAAAGGAGGTTGGTGCGAGCATGTCAGCTGTTAAACATTTACGTTGCCTGCGCGCGACAAGAGTGCGTTGATCGCTTTTGGATCCGTTTTGGTTTGGTCCCCGATTTTGCTTTGTTGCCTTGTGTTTGGAAACCCCTGCCCAATGAACTGAAGTTATTGGTTCTTTGGTTTTTTTCGGGGGAAGATTATGTCGTTCCAATTGTGGTTTAAGATTTATCCGGCGGTTTGGGGTTCAAGCTATTTGTGCGACGGCGCACATTCTCAGCGACAATTGTTTCGAATATTCGAAAAGGAGGTTGGTGCGAGCATGTCAGCTGTTAAACATTTACGTTGCCTGCGCGCGACAAGAGTGCGTTGATCGCTTTTGGATCCGTTTTGGTTTGGTCCCCGATTTTGCTTTGTTGCCTTGTGTTTGGAACCCCTGCCCAATGAACTGAAGTTATTGGTTCTTTGGTTTTTTTTTCGGGGGAAGATTATGTCGTTCCAATTGTGGTTTAAGATTTCTCCGGCGGTTTGGGGTTCAAGCTATTTGTGCGACGGCGCACATTCTCAGCGACAATTGTTTTGAATATTCGAAAAGGAGGTTGGTGCGAGCATGTCAGCTGTTAAACATTTACGTTGCCTGCGCGCGGCAAGAGTGCGTTAATCGCTTTTGGATCCGTTTTGGTTTGGTCCCCGATTTTGCTTTGTTGCCTTGTGTTTGGAAACCCCTGCCCAATGAACTGAAGTTATTGGTTCTTTGGTTTTTTTCGGGGGAAGATCATGTAGTTCCAATTGTGGTTTAAGATGTATTCGGCGGTTTGGGGTTTAAGCTATTTGCGCGATGGCGCACATTCTCAGCGACAATTGTTTTGAATATTCGAAAAGGAGGTTGGCGCGAGCATGTCAGCTGTTAAACATTTACGTTGCCTGCGCGCGACAAGAGTGCGTTGATCGCTTCTGGATCCGTTTTGGTTTGGCCCCCGAATCTCCGAGTATTGGTTGAGAATCCCTGCCCAATTAACTTAGTTAGTTGTTTTTTAGATGTTATTTGGCGGGGGAAGGCTGTGGAGTTTAGCTGGGGTTTGATACGCAGCCGTGGGTTTGGGGTTGCAGTTTGTTGTGTGATGCCACACCCTCTAAATCCCTCTGAGCGATGACTACTTTGAACACTCGGGAAAAGAAAGGGGTAGCTGACTGTGTTGCCAACAAACAGGTTCTGCAGAGCTTTTGCACGGCTGCTTGCGAATTTTGCAGGGAGGTTCTGCGAAGGGTTTTGCAAAGCGCTTCGGCGTTAAATGTTACATGGACTTATGGTCGCGCTTGCTCAGTTGTGGCGAGCGAGAGTGGCGCAAATCCAATTTGTTGGTTTCTGCCATGTTCGCGCACGATTGTGATCGTGCTGGCTCAGTTTGATGGCGAGCGCAGCACAAGCTCGATTTTACGCTGCTCTGTTCGATTGTGATCGCGCTGGCTCAGTTTGATGGCGAGCGCAGCGCGAGCTCAATTTTACGCTGCTCTGTTTAGTGTTACCATACGATTCGTGATTGCGCGAGCTCACTGCCGTGGCGAACAAGCTATCTTGATGCCAGTTTTGGTTCCCCAAGCAAGATAGCAGTTTTTGTATTTATATATATTCGTAATTATGTAGAATCTGGAAATGTATATCGATTGCGCAGACTCGCGCAGAGTGGTTGGGCGAGGTTTGGGCCGCGTGTTTGTGTTGCTTAGGCTTGCGCCTCCCTTGCGAGGTGTTCATGTGCATTTCGACTGCGCGTGATAGACGCAATTCGCGGTTATTAGGAGATGTTCCTCTATAGAGGCTTGTGTTTTACGTACGCCAAGAAACTGTATTGTATACTTTCCTGTTGAAACGTCGTGGCAGGCGCAGCGCATGGAGCGCTTTGTCGTGAAATTTCACGGCAGGCGCAATGTTTGGAGCACGCTGTGCTAAAGTTTCGTGGCAGGCACAACACTTGGAGCGCGTCATGGACCAAAAAGGCCACGAGCGTGTGACGAAACGCAAAATCATAACGTGCTCGAGCACGTTATGACGAAAAACCGCCGCGATCGTGTGACGAAACGCAAAATCGTAACGTGCTGTTCGCGGTTAAAAGATAAATTATATATTCTTTTTAGAAATTCAGCACGTTATGATTTAGTGTCTCCGTGTGGTGCCGCGCCCATATCCGAGCGTAACGTGGTGTCCCGCCGTGGCGCGGTGCGCATTTTGAACATCGAAAGTGAACCTCTGCGGACTTTTTGGGGGTTTTGGGTTGCTCTCTGGGCGCGGTGCGCTATTTGAACATCGAAAGTGAACCCTCTGCGGACTTTTGGCGGGTTGGGTTGCTCTCGTTGTGGCGCGGCGCGCATTTTGAACATCGAAAGTGAACCCTCTGCGGACTTTTGGCGGGTTGGGTTGCTCTCGTTGTGGCGCGGTGCGCATTTTGAACATCGAAAGTGAACCCTCTGCGGACTTTTGGCGGGTTGGGCTGCTCTCGTCGTGGCGCGGTGCGCATTTTGAACATCGAAAGTGAACCCTCTGCGGACTTTTGGCGGGTTGGGTTGCTCTCGTTGTGGCGCGGCGCGCATTTTGAACATCGAAAGTGAACCATCTGCGGACTTCTGGCGGGCTGGGTGCTTTCGTTGTGGCGCGCCGCCAGAATAGCTCGTATCCCACAGAGCAGCCCGCCAGTGGATATCGAGCCGGAGCGGCTCGCCAGCATTTGCCAGTGGATCCCGCCAGTATCCCGTTAGAGCAGCTCGCCAGTCTGGTTTTGCTTAATGTCCCGCCCGGCGCACAGTTGAGTTTACATTTTATGTTGGTGCCTTCGTGTTTTGAGTGTACCCTGGGGCTTGGAAAGGGTGATACTATTATGTTGCTTTGGATTGCGAATAAACATCTTCGTTTAATCCCCCGTCGGGTTTGTTTTTGGAAGGGGCTTGGCTTTTGTTAACGGAGCCGATGTTTGAATTCTCGAGATCGGCTCGCAGACAAGTGTGGAGTTTGACACACAGACAGGTGGATAAGGCTCTCAACGCAAAGCTTGTTAAGCAGTCATAAACCCCAAGCCACTCGAAAAACCCATGCTTGAATGCACACCGTGTTCACGATCGTAAGCTCGTGAGTGTAGAGGGTGGGGACTGCTCGAAGCGAAGTAATTTCGTATGACGAGTTCACGAGTTTCGACACGCTGAGGACTTACGGAGATTCTTTGTGAGCAACGGTAGCACGTGATAGTCTGCTGCGGACACTTTCGTGTTATTTGTATGGATTCCTCCATAACAATGTTTTCTCCTTATTCTGAAGCTTGGAAAGGCGACTTTTCGGAGATGTCTGTATTGCGGCTTCAGGGATAGGGAGGCTTGGCAGTGTTTTGTCGAACCATTCTTTTTTTGTTTACTTGAGCCCGCATTGCCGCCTTGCCATGGTCAGCATTGCCTTGCCATTCGTGTCACATGTTGGCCAGTTAGAATGCCTTTCTGTGCTCGTGTGCAGATATGACAGCCGTGGCATTCTGCTGTGACGCTATAGGCGCTCGGCGCCCCCGTGCGCCTGCAGCCTGCTTTACCTCTTTGCTCGTGTCGAACTTCCATTTGTGAACAGGATTGCACACGTATCGTGTCCATTAGCAGCCACTTTTCCACGCCATTGTCAGCGCTGCGCTGCCAGCTCGTGGATTTGGGGTGTTGTTTAGCATGGCTAGCTGCAATGCCTGTGTGCTCACGCGTAGGCGTGGTGTTTTACCCTCCATGCTTGTACTTTTCGCATTCTTATCCGCCGGTGCCAGGTTGTGTGTGCGTCACTTTTCCTGATAGCCATTTTTCCAGGCCATTGCGCCACTAGCCCGTGGATATAATCTTATAATAGCTTTTTGCACATTGCAGCGACGCAGCTTTTTGCACATTGCAGCAATGCCAAACCATGCAAAGATCTTGCCACCAAGCCGAATGTTCTAAGTCGTACTTCCAGATGTCGCTTGACGATATTGTCTTGAAAGGTGAAGAGTCAGAGTCTTCCGACCTGGGCCCCGCACCCGCCCGCAAACGGGCCCGGTCGCGCTTGTGACATGGAGCTGTCCTACCACCTTTCCGGCGACTTTTGAAGAACGTCAAAAGCGCGGGCTACTACTTCCATCAGATTTGACTCGCGCCGAGTTTGGAGAAGCCATTTTGGCTGCGCTAAAAGGTTCCAACCAGATTGGCAGCTTAAAGTATCTCATAGTTGTGCGGGAATATCATCGCAGATACTTACCTGAAGGAGGACGCGCGCAGCACTTTCACGCCATTTTGGCGATGAAAGAACCTTTCGTGCATAAGTCTATGAGTGACTTCCTGGCACGGCGCTCCATTAAAGCTTGGTTCAGCTTCAATCTGCCACTTGGCGGCAGCGTTTAGGTTCGAAACCCTTTTTTCCTGAGCTGTCAAGCGCAAGTAGCAGCAAAATGGCGTGGTTTTTGCTTTGGTTTTTGAAGCAGTGGTAGGAATGGCCTGGCTGCATACTGCCGCTATTTGTTTGTTGCGGGGAAGAAGCTTCCTGGAGACATTGATGCCTCTCCATGGCTGTACCCCCCGGATGTCTTATCGTGGGAGAAAATTGAGTCGATTATGGCCAACATGCCGATGGATCAACAAGTCAAAAACAAATTGGTGGAAAGGCGCCAGCCTAAGCGCAAAACTATGACCTTCGGGGAGCTGAGTGACATTGTAATTGAGAAGGACGTTCAAACAACAGAGGATTTGTGGGCAGAAGCCAAAAAGAGGAAAGTGAGCGGAGACGACACCCTTTGGAACAAGTGTGGAGATGACAAGCACCTTTCCCAGACACTCAAGAAGATCTTGAACGGTTGGTACGGAGATCCATCTTCAACCTTGCGATCAGCCACGCCGTACACTTTGGATATGTTCTATATACCCAAGGAAGCGCAGCTCTGGCTCGATGGCGCCTATAAGCATCGCACCTTAATCTTATCTGGGCCTAGCGGCATCGGCAAAACTTCTTTGGCAACTTGCTTATTACTTGCCGTATGCAAGCGTTTTCATTTCATTACAAGGCTTAACGAATTGCGAAGTATAGATATTGGCAAGAACGCCGGGCTTCTTTGGGACGAGGCAAATATGAGAAACTTGGACGTAGATCAGATGAAGGCGGTAATGGATCTGGAGCATACGAGAACTATTCATTGCCGGAACACGGATGGCTGTTTGCCGAAGAATTGCGCGCGAATATTTAGCTATAATCATACTCGTTTGCAGATGTTTGGTGATATCCGAGCTGAACATACGGAAGCTATTGATCGGCGGCATCTCTGGACGCAACTCGTTGGAGATATTCGCAAGGCTCGATGGGGACATGGTGAATCATAACGTGTGGCCGGCCTTTCAATGGAGGATATTATGTTTACACATATGCTATGATTGGTTTTACAAGTTTTCCTTAGCTCCATTGAAAGGCCGTTTGCGCGTTATGATTCACTATTGCATGGTGAGCTAACGAGACATGCCATTGCAGGTCATGATGGTTTGACCCATGCCGCCAGAAAAGGGTTCACAATCCCTACTCTTTTGGTTTGTTGACACTTTCCCACAAGGTCTTTGGGCCGACTGACACTCGGCTTGGTCATGGTGGACCTTTCGCAGAAGCTGAACTTGATGAAGGAGATGTGTTTGGTCATGGCGGCGGCTTGACTTAAGCGCAGAGCGAACTTCTCACAAAGATCCAGCAGCTTGCTTTCGCACCAGCAGTTTGCTGCAGCAGTCTTGCCTGCATGTATGTCTGTTGTCGGTACAGTTTGGATGAGACTGAGAATGCCAAAAAGAAGCCTGAATCCGTAGTTTGTCCATGCAGCTTGTTTGGAGTATTGGCTTCGACTTGTGCTGAAATGGCCGTGTTTTTTCTGTGCGGGGTCTGCAACATGTAACAGAGTTGCGACGGACATACGTTGCAGATCTTGTTGCAGACCTTTGTGACAAGACTGGCTGGCTCGTTACACACCCCTCGTCACATCCTCGTTACATACCTCAGATGAACAAACTGCTTGTCCAGTTGCACGCCCTAACGCATGCGCAGACCCTCAGTGATGGGTGCCTGTAGAGTGGACTTTGCAGAGCATGCTTTTGCTACAGAAAGCTTGCCATGAAAAGTTGGAACAGGGGCCGCAACACTTCCTTGTACGCCTTGGTGCATAGCCATTAATTACACCTCGCTACAGACATTTGCCGCTGAATAGCTGCAATCAAGTTGGAGCTGACATCCGTCACATACCTCGCTACAGACCCAACCCCCAGCGACCGCCCTTTGACGCCGCTTGGTTTGCGTTGAAAAGTTACAATCAAGCTGAGTTGCAGAGGCGCGCTTCGCGTACTGCGCTTTGGTTTGCCTCGTCATAGACCACGTCACATAGCCATTACACACCTTGTTACAAACCCAGCCCGGGCCAGCGACCCCCTTTTTGCCATCGCGTGGCGCGTGGCTTTGTGTTGGCAGTTGAAGAACTTCAAGCTGGAGCTGCGGACGCATTCTTTGCGTGCTGCGCTTGTGCTTCTGCTCTTGTTGTTCTTGGCTACATTGTTCTACTGATACGGATATTTGTCAAGACATGTTTTCCCCTTACAGACCTGTGTAACAAGGACCTCCGCTACAGACCTCCGTCACAAGATTCGTGGCGCGTCCTTAAAAAACCATAGCCAAACACAGCTCTTCCCCTTTTGATTATGTAGGCGTCGGCCGGAGTCTGGGGGCTTTGGTTCACGGGCACAGAAAGGTGTTGGCGCCCTGTTCCTACGTTTTTTGGAGATAGGGATTGGCCCACAATGAGATTGTTTTTAGCTTGCTAACACGCAAGGAGTTGAGTAGAATTCGGCGCCAAGGGTTTCCAATGTAACTGGGTTGTTGCTTTTGGTTTACGTCAGCGCGGGGGAGAAGCGGGCCCAACAAAAGGACCGTTTTGCGTGTGTGTCCCAAGCTTCGTGCTGGCGAAGCCCGTGTGTGTTTGCAAGCAAAATCAGGCATCTTTTTCGGGCAACATTGTGGCCGCAGCCGCAAGGCTCCAAAAGTGGCCTGACCTTGGCAATGTGTTATTTCTCTCGCGGAGATTGGGTTGCCCTTTTGCTAGCTTATTCTAGACGATGTTTTTCTAAGAAGTTGTTGTCTACTCTCTACACATAGATGCTTCACGGGCACCCTGGCAGCTCTTCATGGACATGCGTGAGTCTTACTTTCCAACAAGAAGCAACGAGTAACCCGCACTGAAAAATGTTTTTCCATGCATGTTTGCGCAGGGATCCGGATATGCTCGTTGTTTGTGTTCTTTGGCCACGGCTTGTACGCATGGCTCCGCGGTCATGACTGCTGTGATTTCATGCTAGATGCCAAGGGATCCAAGGGAAGATGTGAATAGACTGAAAGCATTGTTGCGAGAGAACAGCAAGGCGTTGCGCGTGGAGCAGCAGCGAAAGCGTCGGGCGCAACAACGCACCTTTGGGTTGAGCAAATTTGCGCTACAAACGGCGCAAGCTGTTTTTCACTTGGAGAAATCTGCAGAGTTGGCAATCTTGTTTGCCCAGCGACGCACAAGTCTAAATACTTCCGATGTTGGGTATCCCTCGGCAGCCGCGCTTTTACCTTGGCTACGTAGCGACCAAAACGCACAAGCTGCACTGCCTGATCGTGCTTTTGCTTTGGCCAAGAAGTTTTGCGCAGAGGCGACAGTTTTGCAGCGCACCCAGAAATTGAATTTCGAGCATGGGGTCGCACCGTCTGCCTTATGGGCATATGACACCTTCCACGCTTTGACGGGGCACGAAGAGCAGCAACCTACGAGGCTGAAAATCGCATGGCAGTGGGCCCGAAGGTGGCGCAGTCGCTGGGGTGTCGTGCGGCGAGCCTTGCGCACAGACGATGAACTCTCGCGAGAAAGCTTGCAGCAGAAGGACTGGCAGTCGTGAAGCTTTGCGGGCCTGATTTTAAGACTGGTTTTTGGGCTAGAAACTTGGACCTTCTAACAACCGGTTGCTTGAACAAAAGGCGGTTTCTGGGCCATGTTCTGGCGTCATGTTTGCCCACCCCTTGTGGCAGGCTAACGTGTTTTGGCAATCGCTCGCACACGCCCGGCTGCAGCTGGAGCTACCCCAATTTTGTGGCTGAATGTAGATGAGACATCTGTGCGGGTTCATCCGCGCGTCGGACCTGGCTTGGTGGTTGGTCGCCAGCATTGGCAAGGCGCGCAGCCGAAGGCCTCGATTCGCAAGGCGGATTACCGTGCTGCAGTGACATATATTGGACTGATTTGCAGCGAAAGAGAAATCCAGCCTACCTTGCCACAAGTGATTCTGGGTAGCACGCAAAGATTCCCTCAAAAGCTTTTGCGGCAGCTATTTGAAGCCGACCTGGCGAACATACATTACTTCGAGAATGTGCACTTTTGGGCCCGATCATCCTCGTGGCAGACAGCTGAAACTTTTCAATGCTTCTTAGAGTTGCTTGCTGATGCGTTGCTGCCATGGCGGGCCAGTTTCTACCCGGTTTTGCTTCTTGACTGCGCGCCAAGTCATATCGCAGAATGCGTAATGAAATCGGCGCAGTCACTTCGTTTGCACCTTGTGTTTATACCGGCGAGTGTTGGCACAGTGTGTCAGCCGCTAGACATCGCTGGTTTCTCACCTTTTAAGGCTTGGCTTGCGAGGGAGTATAATTTGCTTAGGGAGAGCGCGGAGCGCGGGTTAGTGACTCCAATCGCGTGGGCTCGCTTGCTTGCCCGAGCTGGTGTTGAGTTTTGGGCGACTAAGCAATGGCAGCAGGCCTTCTTTGCCGTCGGTGTGCGGGGCCAGGCTTGCGACTTATCTTCAGACATTTTGCAGCGAGTGCCACTTGCGGCGCACGGCGTAGCTGGCGTGCCGCAACCTCCTTCACGAGCAGAATCCATGGCCATTTGGCCACGCAACCGCCGTATGGCGTATGCGTACGACTTGCTGTTTCACGTATGACTGTAGGAAGCCCAGCGAAAAAGCAACACTATCAGGCCTCAGGCCCACGATGCTACTGTGTGACTTGGTTTGCAGCACAGGTTTTGAGGCCACGCTTGTTCAGCTTGCCTGAGAGCCTCTTGCGAGTGAAGCCATTTTTGCACAATCCTCTTGCCTCGCTGCGCGCCGTGCTACTACAGCCATGCAGGTGGCCGTGCTTGCTGACACTCAAGCGCCCAGGGGTGACATGAGTGAGCTGCAGAGCCTTGCTGATGGTGATCATGCAGTGAACGAGCAGCAGGGCCAGAACGTTGTCGAGCGTGCTGAGGGGCCTGTGCTCAGGGGCGACATGAGTGAGCTGCAGAGCCTTGCTGATGATGGTGATCATGCAGCGAATGAGCAGCAGGGCCAGAACCTTGTTGAGCGTGCTGAGGGGCCTGCGCGCGGTGATGAGCGTCTTGGGCTTGCCGGAGAAAGTGAGCCCCAGCCCGGGCAGGATAAGCTCGCGGCTCTCAAAACCTTACGCAGTACTCTACGCGCGTCGCTCAAAAGGGCGACCCAGGACTTTCGAAATGAAAGTCGTAAAAGAAGGCGGCTGCTTGCCAAAGCGGGACGCCTCTCGCAAGAGGATTTGCTGTTCCTTTTGAGACGCCAGAATGCGTAGTTCTTTGCCCAAATCCGACATCCTTAGTCAGCCTTCTTGATTTGCTTTGGGTGGGTTCTGGAAGCGTCACGAGCGCGCTGCCAGAGCACTTTCAAAAGCGGGACGACGCTTGCGATTTGGAAAACGCAGCTCTTTTCTCGGAGGCCGACGTTAGACCTTTGGCGAGATTTTTGTTTGTTATATGGTCCGTTAGCTTGAAACAAGCGTTATCCTTTGACCAACCCAGCCTTACGCTTGACTGTGGTCTCAAACTTGAGCTCCGTAGCCGTTTGGCTTTGCTTTGGCACCTTTGCACACATGTGTGTGTGCGCGTGGCCAGATCGTCCGATCTGCTTTTGAGAAACCCGTCTGCCTTGGCCACTCGGCCTGCGTGCTACAGCCTTCACTTGTGGCACCTTTCACACACATGTGTGTATGCGCGTGTGGCCAGATCGTCCGGTCTGCCCCTCAGCTACTTACGACAATTGCTTTGAAGATTCGAAGAGAAAAGAAGATGGGGCAGCTGAGTGTGTTCCTAGCAAACAGTTCTGCGAACTGTTTCTTCCTTTTGCACGATTTTTTTCTGAGGTTCGTGCGGGCGTGTTAAATTGTCAAATGTAAAGTGACAAGGTTTCGCTGATGGCTTTTGAGTCCTTTTTGGTTTGGTCCCTGATTTTGCTTTGTTGCCTTGTGTTTGGAAACCCCTGCCCAATGAACTGAAGTTATTGGTTCTTTGGTTTTTTTCGGAGGACGATCGTGTAGTTCCAATTGCGGTTTAAGATTTATCCTCCGGTTTGGGGTTCAAGTTATTTGTGCGATGGCGCACATTCTCAGCGACAATTGTTTTGAATATTCGAAAAGGAGGTTGGTGCGAGCATGTCAGCTGTTAAACATTTACGTTGCCTGCGCGCGACAAGAGTGCGTTGATCGCTTTTGGATCCGTTTTGGTTTGGTCCCCGATTTTGCTTTGTTGCCTTGTGTTTGGAAACCCCTGCCCAATGAACTGAAGTTATTGGTTCTTTGGTTTTTTTCGGGGGAAGATTATGTCGTTCCAATTGTGGTTTAAGATTTATCCGGCGGTTTGGGGTTCAAGCTATTTGTGCGACGGCGCACATTCTCAGCGACAATTGTTTCGAATATTCGAAAAGGAGGTTGGTGCGAGCATGTCAGCTGTTAAACATTTACGTTGCCTGCGCGCGACAAGAGTGCGTTGATCGCTTTTGGATCCGTTTTGGTTTGGTCCCCGATTTTGCTTTGTTGCCTTGTGTTTGGAACCCCTGCCCAATGAACTGAAGTTATTGGTTCTTTGGTTTTTTTTTCGGGGGAAGATTATGTCGTTCCAATTGTGGTTTAAGATTTCTCCGGCGGTTTGGGGTTCAAGCTATTTGTGCGACGGCGCACATTCTCAGCGACAATTGTTTTGAATATTCGAAAAGGAGGTTGGTGCGAGCATGTCAGCTGTTAAACATTTACGTTGCCTGCGCGCGGCAAGAGTGCGTTAATCGCTTTTGGATCCGTTTTGGTTTGGTCCCCGATTCTGCTTTGTTGCCTTGTGTTTGGAAACCCCTGCCCAATGAACTGAAGTTATTGGTTCTTTGGTTTTTTTCGGGGGAAGATCATGTAGTTCCAATTGTGGTTTAAGATTTATTCGGCGGTTTGGGGTTTAAGCTATTTGCGCGATGGCGCACATTCTCAGCGACAATTGTTTTGAATATTCGAAAAGGAGGTTGGCGCGAGCATGTCAGCTGTTAAACATTTACGTTGCCTGCGCGCGACAAGAGTGCGTTGATCGCTTCTGGATCCGTTTTGGTTTGGCCCCCGAATCTCCGAGTATTGGTTGAGAATCCCTGCCCAATTAACTTAGTTAGTTGTTTTTTAGATGTTATTTGGCGGGGGAAGGCTGTGGAGTTTAGCTGGGGTTTGATACGCAGCCGTGGGTTTGGGGTTGCAGTTTGTTGTGTGATGCCACACCCTCTAAATCCCTCTGAGCGATGACTACTTTGAACACTCGGGAAAAGAAAGGGGTAGCTGACTGTGTTGCCAACAAACAGGTTCTGCAGAGCTTTTGCACGGCTGCTTGCGAATTTTGCAGGGAGGTTCTGCGAAGGGTTTTGCAAAGCGCTTCGGCGTTAAATGTTACATGGACTTATGGTCGCGCTTGCTCAGTTGTGGCGAGCGAGAGTGGCGCAAATCCAATTTGTTGGTTTCTGCCATGTTCGCGCACGATTGTGATCGTGCTGGCTCAGTTTGATGGCGAGCGCAGCACAAGCTCGATTTTACGCTGCTCTGTTCGATTGTGATCGTGCTGGCTCAGTTTGATGGCGAGCGCAGCGCGAGCTCAATTTTACGCTGCTCTGTTTAGTGTTACCATACGATTCGTGATTGCGCGAGCTCACTGCCGTGGCGAACAAGCTATCTTGATGCCAGTTTTGGTTCCCCAAGCAAGATAGCAGTTTTTGTATTTATATATATTCGTAATTATGTAGAATCTGGAAATGTATATCGATTGCGCAGACTCGCGCAGAGTGGTTGGGCGAGGTTTGGGCCGCGTGTTTGTGTTGCTTAGGCTTGCGCCTCCCTTGCGAGGTGTTCATGTGCATTTCGACTGCGCGTGATAGACGCAATTCGCGGTTATTAGGAGATGTTCCTCTATAGAGGCTTGTGTTTTACGTACGCCAAGAAACTGTATTGTATACTTTCCTGTTGAAACGTCGTGGAAGGCGCAGCGCATGGAGCGCTTTGTCGTGAAATTTCACGGCAGGCGCAATGTTTGGAGCACGCTGTGCTAAAGTTTCGTGGCAGGCACAACACTTGGAGCGCGTCATGGACCAAAAAGGCCACGAGCGTGTGACGAAACGCAAAATCATAACGTGCTCGAGCACGTTATGACGAAAAACCGCCGCGATCGTGTGACGAAACGCAAAATCGTAACGTGCTGTTCGCGGTTAAAAGATAAATTATATATTCTTTTTAGAAATTCAGCACGTTATGATTTAGTGTCTCCGTGTGGTGCCGCGCCCATATCCGAGCGTAACGTGGTGTCCCGCCGTGGCGCGGTGCGCATTTTGAACATCGAAAGTGAACCCTCTGCGGACTTTTGGCGGGTTGGGTTGCTCTCGTTGTGGCGCGGTGCGCATTTTGAACATCGAAAGTGAACCCTCTGCGGACTTTTGGCGGGTTTTGGGCTGCTCTCGTCGTGGCGCGTGCGCATTTTGAACATCGAAAGTGAACCCTCTGCGGACTTTTGGCGGGTTGGGTTGCTCTCGTTGTGGCGCGGCGCGCATTTTGAACATCGAAAGTGAACCCTCTGCGGACTTTTGGCGGGTTGGGTTGCTCTCGTTGTGGCGCGGTGCGCATTTTGAACATCGAAAGTGAACCCTCTGCGGACTTTTGGCGGGATGGGCTGCTCTCGTCGTGGCGCGGTGCGCATTTTGAACATCGAAAGTGAACCCTCTGCGGACTTTTGGCGGGTTGGGTTGCTCTCGTTGTGGCGCGGCGCGCATTTTGAACATCGAAAGTGAACCATCTGCGGACTTCTGGCGGGCTGGGTTGCTTTCGTTGTGGCGCGCCGCCAGAATAGCTCGTATCCCACAGAGCAGCCCGCCAGTGGATATCGAGCCGGAGCGGCTCGCCAGCATTTGCCAGTGGATCCCGCCAGTATCCCGTTAGAGCAGCTCGCCAGTCTGGTTTTGCTTAATGTCCCGCCCGGCGCACAGTTGAGTTTACATTTTATGTTGGTGCCTTCGTGTTTTGAGTGTACCCTGGGGCTTGGAAAGGGTGATACTATTATGTTGCTTTGGATTGCGAATAAACATCTTCGTTTAATCCCCCGTCGGGTTTGTTTTTGGAAGGGGCTTGGCTTTTGTTAACGGAGCCGATGTTTGAATTCTCGAGATCGGCTCGCAGACAAGTGTGGAGTTTGACACACAGACAGGTGGATAAGGCTCTCAACGCAAAGCTTGTTAAGCAGTCATAAACCCCAAGCCACTCGAAAAACCCATGCTTGAATGCACACCGTGTTCACGATCGTAAGCTCGTGAGTGTAGAGGGTGGGGACTGCTCGAAGCGAAGTAATTTCGTATGACGAGTTCACGAGTTTCGACACGCTGAGGACTTACGGAGATTCTTTGTGAGCAACGGTAGCACGTGATAGTCTGCTGCGGACACTTTCGTGTTATTTGTATGGATTCCTCCATAACAATGTTTTCTCCTTATTCTGAAGCTTGGAAAGGCGACTTTTCGGAGATGTCTGTATTGCGGCTTCAGGGATAGGGAGGCTTGGCAGTGTTTTGTCGAACATTCTTTTTTTGTTTACCTTGAGCCCCGCATTGCCGCCTTGCCATGGTTCAGGCATTGCTTGCCATTCGTGTCACATGTTGGCCAGTTAGAATGCCTTTCTGTGCTCGTGTGCAGATGTGACAGCCGTGGCATTCTGCTGTGACGCTATAGGCGCTCGGCGCCCCCGTGCGCCTGCAGCCTGCTTTACCTCTTTGCTCGTGTCGAACTTTTATTTGTGAACAGGATTGCACACGTATCGTGTCCATTAGCAGCCACTTTTCCACGCCATTGTCAGCGCTGCGCTGCCAGCTCGTGGATTTGGGGTGTTGTTTAGCATGGCTAGCTGCAATGCCTGTGAGTGCTTCACGCGTAGGCGTGGTGTTTTACCTCCATGCTAGTACTTTCGCATTCTTATTCCGCCTGGTGCCAGGTTGTGTGGTGCGTCACTTTTCCTGATAAGCATTTTCCAGGCATTGCGCCACTGCAGTGGATATAATTCTTATAATAGCTTTTTGCCATTTGCAGCGACGACAGCTTTTTGCCAGCTGTTGGGCAATGCCAAACATGCAAAGATATTGCCACAAGCCGGAATGTTCTAAGTCGTACTTCCAGATGTCGCTTTGACGATATTGTCATGAAGGTGAAGAGTCAGAGTCTTCCGACCTGGGCCCCGCGCCCGCCCGCAAACGGGCCCGGGTCGCGATTGTGACATGGAGCTGTCCTACCACCTTTCCGGCGACTTTTGAAGAACGTCAAAAGCGCGGGCTACTACTTCCATCAGATTTGACTCGCGCCGAGATTGGAGAAGCCATTTTGGCTGCGCTAAAAGGTTCCAACCAGATTGGCAGCTTAAAGTATCTCATAGTTGTGCGGGAATATCATCGCAGATACTTACCTGAAGGAGGACGCGCGCAGCACTTTCACGCATTTTGGCGATGAAAGACCTTTTCGTGCATAAGTCTGGAATTTGTTTTTGTTATTGTGTTTTGGTGTTGGATTTTTTATGTCATTATTCATTATGAGGTGACTTCTGGCACGGCGCTTCATAAAGCTTGGTTGCTTTCCAATCTGCACTTGGCGGCAGCGTTTAGGTTCGAAACCCTTTTTTCCTGAGCTGTCAAGTGCAAGTAGCAGCAAACTGGCGTGGTTTTTGCTTTGGTTTTTGAAGCAGTGGTAGGAATGGCCTGGCTGCATACTGCCGCTATTTGTTTGTTGCGGGGAAGAAGCTTCCTGGAGACATTGATGCCTCTCCATGGCTGCACCCCCGGATGTCTTTAATCGTGGGGAGAAAATTGGTGATTATGGCCAATATGCCGTATGGGATCAACAAGTCCAAAAACAAATTGGTGGAAAAGGCGCCAGCCTAAGCGCAAAACTATGACCTTCGGGGAGCTTAGTGACATTGTAATTGAGAAGGACGTTCAAACAACAGAGGATTTGTGGGCAGAAGCCAAAAAGAGGAAAGTGAGCGGAGACGACACCCTTTGGAACAAGTGTGGAGATGACAAGCACCTTTCCCAGACACTCAAGAAGATCTTGAACGGTTGGTCGGGAGATTTCTCTTCAACCTTGCGATCAGCCACGCCGTACACCACTTTGGATTTGTTTCTATGTTGCCCAAGGAAGCGCAGCTCTGGCTCGATGGCGGCCTATAAGCCATCGACCTTTGATCTTATTGCTGGGCTGGCGGATCGGCAAAACTTCTTTTTGGCAATTTGCTTGCAACTACTTTTGCGTATGCAAGCGTTTTTCATTTCATTACAAGGCTGACGAATTTCGAAGCATAGATATTGGCAGAACGCCGGGTTGGGGGCTTCTTTGGGACGAGGCAAATATGAGAAACTTGGACGTAGATCAGATGAAGGCGGTAATGGATCTGGAGCATACGAGAACTATTCATTGCCGGAACACGGATGGCTGTTTGCCGAAGAATTGCGCGCGAATATTTAGCTGTAATCATACTCGTTTGCAGATATTTGGTGATATCCGAGCTGAACACACGGAAGCTATTGATCGGCGGCATCTCTGGACGCAGCTCGTTGGAGATACTCGCAAGGCTCGATGGGGACATGGTGAATCATAACGTGTGGCCGGCCTTTCAATGGAGGATATTATGTTTACACATATGCTATGATTGGTTTTACAAGTTTTCCTTAGCTCCATTGAAAGGCCGTTTGCGCGTTATGATTCACTATTGCATGGTGAGCTAACGAGACATGCCATTGCAGGTCATGATGGTTTGACCCATGCCGCCAGAAAAGGGTTCACAATCCCTACTCTTTTGGTTTGTTGACACTTTCCCACAAGGTCTTTGGGCCGACTGACACTCGGCTTGGTCATGGTGGACCTTTCGCAGAAGCTGAACTTGATGAAGGAGATGTGTTTGGTCATGGCGGCGGCTTGACTTAAGCGCAGAGCGAACTTCTCACAAAGATCCAGCAGCTTGCTTTCGCACCAGCAGTTTGCTGCAGCAGTCTTGCCTGCATGTATGTCTGTTGTCGGTACAGTTTGGATGAGACTGAGAATGCCAAAAAGAAGCCTGAATCCGTAGTTTGTCCATGCAGCTTGTTTGGAGTATTGGCTTCGACTTGTGCTGAAATGGCCGTGTTTTTTCTGTGCGGGGTCTGCAACATGTAACAGAGTTGCGACGGACATACGTTGCAGATCTTGTTGCAGACCTTTGTGACAAGACTGGCTGGCTCGTTACACACCCCTCGTCACATCCTCGTTACATACCTCAGATGAACAAACTGCTTGTCCAGTTGCACGCCCCTAACGCATGCGCAGACCCTCAGTGATGGGTGCCTGTAGAGTGGACTTTGCAGAGCATGCTTTTGCTACAGAAAGCTTGCCATGAAAAGTTGGAACAGGGGCCGCAACACTTCCTTGTACGCCTTGGTGCATAGCCATTAATTACACCTCGCTACAGACATTTGCCGCTGAATAGCTGCAATCAAGTTGGAGCTGACATCCGTCACATACCTCGCTACAGACCCAACCCCCAGCGACCGCCCTTTGACGCCGCTTGGTTTGCGTTGAAAAGTTACAATCAAGCTGAGTTGCAGAGGCGCGCTTCGCGTACTGCGCTTTGGTTTGCCTCGTCATAGACCGCGTCACATAGCCATTACACACCTTGTTACAAACCCAGCCCGGGCCAGCGACCCCCTTTTTGCCATCGCGTGGCGCGTGGCTTTGTGTTGGCAGTTAAAGAACTTCAAGCTGGAGCTGCGGACGCATTCTTTGCGTGCTGCGCTTGTGCTTCTGCTCTTGTTGTTCTTGGCTACATTGTTCTACTGATACGGATATTTGTCAAGACATGTTTTCCCCTTACAGACCTGTGTAACAAGGACCTCCGCTACAGACCTCCGTCACAAGATTCGTGGCGCGTCCTTAAAAAAAACCATAGCCAAACACAGCTCTTCCCCTTTTGATTATGTAGGCGTCGGCCGGAGTCTGGGGGCTTTGGTTCACGGGCACAGAAAGGTGTTGGCGCCCTGTTCCTACGTTTTTTGGAGATAGGGATTGGCCCACAATGAGATTGTTTTTAGCTTGCTAACACGCAAGGAGTTGAGTAGAATTCGGCGCCAAGGGTTTCCAATGTAACTGGGTTGTTGCTTTTGGTTTACGTCAGCGCGGGGGAGAAGCGGGCCCAACAAAAGGACCGTTTTGCGTGTGTGTCCCAAGCTTCGTGCTGGCGAAGCCCGTGTGTGTTTGCAAGCAAAATCAGGCATCTTTTTCGGGCAACATTGTGGCCGCAGCCGCAAGGCTCCAAAAGTGGCCTGACCTTGGCAATGTGTTATTTCTCTCGCGGAGATTGGGTTGCCCTTTTGCTAGCTTATTCTAGACGATGTTTTTCTAAGAAGTTGTTGTCTACTCTCTACACATAGATGCTTCACGGGCACCCTGGCAGCTCTTCATGGACATGCGTGAGTCTTACTTTCCAACAAGAAGCAACGAGTAACCCGCACTGAAAAATGTTTTTCCATGCATGTTTGCGCAGGGATCCGGATATGCTCGTTGTTTGTGTTCTTTGGCCACGGCTTGTACGCATGGCTCCGCGGTCATGACTGCTGTGATTTCATGCTAGATGCCAAGGGATCCAAGGGAAGATGTGAATAGACTGAAAGCATTGTTGCGAGAGAACAGCAAGGCGTTGCGCGTGGAGCAGCAGCGAAAGCGTCGGGCGCAACAACGCACCTTTGGGTTGAGCAAATTTGCGCTACAAACGGCGCAAGCTGTTTTTCACTTGGAGAAATCTGCAGAGTTGGCAATCTTGTTTGCCCAGCGACGCACAAGTCTAAATACTTCCGATGTTGGGTATCCCTCGGCAGCCGCGCTTTTACCTTGGCTACGTAGCGACCAAAACGCACAAGCTGCACTGCCTGATCGTGCTTTTGCTTTGGCCAAGAAGTTTTGCGCAGAGGCGACAGTTTTGCAGCGCACCCAGAAATTGAATTTCGAGCATGGGGTCGCACCGTCTGCCTTATGGGCATATGACACCTTCCACGCTTTGACGGGGCACGAAGAGCAGCAACCTACGAGGCTGAAAATCGCATGGCAGTGGGCCCGAAGGTGGCGCAGTCGCTGGGGTGTCGTGCGGCGAGCCTTGCGCACAGACGATGAACTCTCGCGAGAAAGCTTGCAGCAGAAGGACTGGCAGTCGTGAAGCTTTGCGGGCCTGATTTTAAGACTGGTTTTTGGGCTAGAAACTTGGACCTTCTAACAACCGGTCGCTTGAACAAAAGGCGGTTTCTGGGCCATGTTCTGGCGTCATGTTTGCCCACCCCTTGTGGCAGGCTAACGTGTTTTGGCAATCGCTCGCACACGCCCGGCTGCAGCTGGAGCTACCCCAATTTTGTGGCTGAATGTAGATGAGACATCTGTGCGGGTTCATCCGCGCGTCGGACCTGGCTTGGTGGTTGGTCGCCAGCATTGGCAAGGCGCGCAGCCGAAGGCCTCGATTCGCAAGGCGGATTACCGTGCTGCAGTGACATATATTGGACTGATTTGCAGCGAAAGAGAAATCCAGCCTACCTTGCCACAAGTGATTCTGGGTAGCACGCAAAGATTCCCTCAAAAGCTTTTGCGGCAGCTATTTGAAGCCGACCTGGCGAACATACATTACTTCGAGAGTGTGCACTTTTGGGCCCGATCATCCTCGTGGCAGACAGCTGAAACTTTTCAATGCTTCTTAGAGTTGCTTGCTGATGCGTTGCTGCCATGGCGGGCCAGTTTCTACCCGGTTTTGCTTCTTGACTGCGCGCCAAGTCATATCGCAGAATGCGTAATGAAATCGGCGCAGTCACTTCGTTTGCACCTTGTGTTTATACCGGCGAGTGTTGGCACAGTGTGTCAGCCGCTAGACATCGCTGGTTTCTCACCTTTTAAGGCTTGGCTTGCGAGGGAGTATAATTTGCTTAGGGAGAGCGCGGAGCGCGGGTTAGTGACTCCAATCGCGTGGGCTCGCTTGCTTGCCCGAGCTGGTGTTGAGTTTTGGGCGACTAAGCAATGGCAGCAGGCCTTCTTTGCCGTCGGTGTGCGGGGCCAGGCTTGCGACTTATCTTCAGACATTTTGCAGCGAGTGCCACTTGCGGCGCACGGCGTAGCTGGCGTGCCGCAACCTCCTTCACGAGCAGAAGCCATGGCCATTTGGACCCACGCAACCGCCGTATGGCGTATGCGTACGACTTGCTGTTTCACGTATGACTGTAGGAAGCCCAGCGAAAAAGCAACACTATCAGGCCTCAGGCCCACGATGCTACTGTGTGACTTGGGTTGCAGCACAGGTTTTGAGGCCACGCTTGTTCAGCTTGCCTGAGAGCCTCTTGCGAGTGAAAAAGCCATTTTTTGCAACATCCTCTGCCTCGCTCGCGCCGTGCACACAGCCAATGCTGGTGGCCGTGCTTGCTGACACTCAAGCGCCCAGGGGTGACATGAGTGAGCTGCAGAGCCTTGCTGATGGTGATCATGCAGTGAACGAGCAGCAGGGCCAGAACGTTGTCGAGCGTGCTGAGGGGCCTGTGCTCAGGGGCGACAGGAGTGAGCTGCAGAGCCTTGCTGATGATGGTGATCATGCAGCGATGAAGCAGGCATGGGCCGAACCCTTGTTGAGCGTGCAGAAGGGGCCTGCGCCGCGGTGATAGCCTCTTGGGCTTGCCGAGAAAGTGAGAGCCCCCAGACCGGGCAGGATAAGCTCGCGGCTCTCAAAACCTTACGCAGTACTCTACGCGCGTCGCTCAAAAGGGCGACCCAGGACTTTCGAAATGAAAGTCGTAAAAGAAGGCGGCTGCTTGCCAAAGCGGGACGCCTCTCGCAAGAGGATTTGCTGTTCCTTTTGAGACGCCAGAATGCGTAGTTCTTTGCCCAAATCCGACATCCTTAGTCAGCCTTCTTGATTTGCTTTGGGTGGGTTCTGGAAGCGTCACGAGCGCGCTGCCAGAGCACTTTCAAAAGCGGGACGACGCTTGCGATTTGGAAAACGCAGCTCTTTTCTCGGAGGCCGACGTTAGACCTTTGGCGAGATTTTTGTTTGTTATATGGTCCGTTAGCTTGAAACAAGCGTTATCCTTTGACCAACCCAGCCTTACGCTTGACTGTGGTCTCAAACTTGAGCTCCGTAGCCGTTTGGCTTTGCTTTGGCACCTTTGCACACATGTGTGTGTGCGCGTGGCCAGATCGTCCGATCTGCTTTTGAGAAACCCGTCTGCCTTGGCCACTCGGCCTGCGTGCTACAGCCTTCACTTGTGGCACCTTTCACACACATGTGTGTATGCGCGTGTGGCCAGATCGTCCGGTCTGCCCCTCAGCTACTTACGACAATTGCTTTGAAGATTCGAAGAGAAAAGAAGATGGGGCAGCTGAGTGTGTTCCTAGCAAACAGTTCTGCGAACTGTTTCTTCCTTTTGCACGATTTTTTTCTGAGGTTCGTGCGGGCGTGTTAAATTGTCAAATGTAAAGTGACAAGGTTTCGCTGATGGCTTTTGAGTCCTTTTTGGTTTGGTCCCTGATTTTGCTTTGTTGCCTTGTGTTTGGAAACCCCTGCCCAATGAACTGAAGTTATTGGTTCTTTGGTTTTTTTCGGAGGACGATCGTGTAGTTCCAATTGCGGTTTAAGATTTATCCTCCGGTTTGGGGTTCAAGTTATTTGTGCGATGGCGCACATTCTCAGCGACAATTGTTTTGAATATTCGAAAAGGAGGTTGGTGCGAGCATGTCAGCTGTTAAACATTTACGTTGCCTGCGCGTGACAAGAGTGCGTTGATCGCTTTTGGATCCGTTTTGGTTTGGTCCCCGATTTTGCTTTGTTGCCTTGTGTTTGGAAACCCCTGCCCAATGAACTGAAGTTATTGGTTCTTTGGTTTTTTTCGGGGGAAGATTATGTCGTTCCTATTGTGGTTTAAGATTTATCCGGCGGTTTGGGGTTCAAGCTATTTGTGCGACGGCGCACATTCTCAGCGACAATTGTTTCGAATATTCGAAAAGGAGGTTGGTGCGAGCATGTCAGCTGGTTAAACATTTAACGTATGCCCTGCGCGCGACAAAGAGTGGCTGTGATTTCGCTTTTGGATCCCGTTTTGTTTGGTCCCCTATTTTGCTTTGTTGCCTGTGTTTTAAAACCCCTGCCCACATGAACATGAAAGTTAATTGGTTCTTAGGTTTTTTTTTCGGGGGAAGATTATGTCGTTCCAATTGTGGTTTAAGATTTCTCCGGCGGTTTGGGGTTCAAGCTATTTGTGCGACGGCGCACATTCTCAGCGACAATTGTTTTGAATATTCGAAAAGGAGGTTGGTGCGAGCATGTCAGCTGTTAAACATTTACGTTGCCTGCGCGCGGCAAGAGTGCGTTAATCGCTTTTGGATCCGTTTTGGTTTGGTCCCCGATTCTGCTTTGTTGCCTTGTGTTTGGAAACCCCTGCCCAATGAACTGAAGTTATTGGTTCTTTGGTTTTTTTCGGGGGAAGATCATGTAGTTCCAATTGTGGTTTAAGATTTATTCGGCGGTTTGGGGTTTAAGCTATTTGCGCGATGGCGCACATTCTCAGCGACAATTGTTTTGAATATTCGAAAAGGAGGTTGGCGCGAGCATGTCAGCTGTTAAACATTTACGTTGCCTGCGCGCGACAAGAGTGCGTTGATCGCTTCTGGATCCGTTTTGGTTTGGCCCCCGAATCTCCGAGTATTGGTTGAGAATCCCTGCCCAATTAACTTAGTTAGTTGTTTTTTAGATGTTATTTGGCGGGGGAAGGCTGTGGAGTTTAGCTGGGGTTTGATACGCAGCCGTGGGTTTGGGGTTGCAGTTTGTTGTGTGATGCCACACCCTCTAAATCCCTCTGAGCGATGACTACTTTGAACACTCGGGAAAAGAAAGGGGTAGCTGACTGTGTTTAGCCAACAAATACCAAGTTCCTGCAGAGCTTTGTCACGGCTGCTTGCGAAAATTTTGCCGATCTCGTTTTCTGCGAAGGTTTTTGCTGGGACGCTTTCGGCGTTAAGGTTTACATGGACATATGGTCGCGCTTGCCTCAGTTGTCGCAGCGAGAGTGGCCAAAATCCAAATTGTTGGTATTTCTGCCATGTTCGCCGCTACGATGTGATCGTGCTGGCTCAGTTTGATGGCGAGCGCAGCACAAGCTCGATTTTACGCTGCTCTGTTCGATTGTGATCGTGCTGGCTCAGTTTGATGGCGAGCGCAGCGCGAGCTCAATTTTACGCTGCTCTGTTTAGTGTTACCATACGATTCGTGATTGCGCGAGCTCACTGCCGTGGCGAACAAGCTATCTTGATGCCAGTTTTGGTTCCCCAAGCAAGATAGCAGTTTTTGTATTTATATATATTCGTAATTATGTAGAATCTGGAAATGTATATCGATTGCGCAGACTCGCGCAGAGTGGTTGGGCGAGGTTTGGGCCGCGTGTTTGTGTTGCTTAGGCTTGCGCCTCCCTTGCGAGGTGTTCATGTGCATTTCGACTGCGCGTGATAGACGCAATTCGCGGTTATTAGGAGATGTTCCTCTATAGAGGCTTGTGTTTTACGTACGCCAAGAAACTGTATTGTATACTTTCCTGTTGAAACGTCGTGGCAGGCGCAGCGCATGGAGCGCTTTGTCGTGAAATTTCACGGCAGGCGCAATGTTTGGAGCACGCTGTGCTAAAGTTTCGTGGCAGGCACAACACTTGGAGCGCGTCATGGACCAAAAAGGCCACGAGCGTGTGACGAAACGCAAAATCATAACGTGCTCGAGCACGTTATGACGAAAAACCGCCGCGATCGTGTGACGAAACGCAAAATCGTAACGTGCTGTTCGCGGTTAAAAGATAAATTATATATTCTTTTTAGAAATTCAGCACGTTATGATTTAGTGTCTCCGTGTGGTGCCGCGCCCATATCCGAGCGTAACGTGGTGTCCCGCCGTGGCGCGGTGCGCATTTTGAACATCGAAAGTGAACCCTCTGCGGACTTTTGGCGGGTTGGGGTGCTCTCGTTGTGGCGCGGTGCGCATTTTGAACATCGAAAGTGAACCCTCTGCGGACTTTTGGCGGGTTGGGCTGCTCTCGTCGTGGCGCGGTGCGCATTTTGAACATCGAAAGTGAACCCTCTGGCAATACTGCGGACTATTGGGCGGGTTGGTTTGCTCTCCAGCAGTTGTGGCGCGTGCGCCCATTTTTGAACATCGAAAGTGAACCCTGCGGACTTTTGGCGGGTTGGGTTGCTCTCGTTGTGGCGCGGTGCGCATTTTGAACATCGAAAGTGAAACCCTCTGCGGACTTTTGGCGGGTTGGGCTGCTCTCGTCGTGGCGCGGTGCGCATATTTGAACATCGAAAGTGAACCCTCTGCGGACTTTTGGCGGGTTGGGTTGCTCTCGTTGTGGCGCGGCGCGCATTTTGAACATCGAAAGTGAACCATCTGCGGACTTCTGGCGGGCTGGGTTGCTTTCGTTGTGGCGCGCCGCCAGAATAGCTCGTATCCCACAGAGCAGCCCGCCAGTGGATATCGAGCCGGAGCGGCTCGCCAGCATTTGCCAGTGGATCCCGCCAGTATCCCGTTAGAGCAGCTCGCCAGTCTGGTTTTGCTTAATGTCCCGCCCGGCGCACAGTTGAGTTTACATTTTATGTTGGTGCCTTCGTGTTTTGAGTGTACCCTGGGGCTTGGAAAGGGTGATACTATTATGTTGCTTTGGATTGCGAATAAACATCTTCGTTTAACCCCCCGTCGGGTTTGTTTTTGGAAGGGGCTTGGCTTTTGTTAACGGAGCCGATGTTTGAATTCTCGAGATCGGCTCGCAGACAAGTGTGGAGTTTGACACACAGACAGGTGGATAAGGCTCTCAACGCAAAGCTTGTTAAGCAGTCATAAACCCCAAGCCACTCGAAAAACCCATGCTTGAATGCACACCGTGTTCACGATCGTAAGCTCGTGAGTGTAGAGGGTGGGGACTGCTCGAAGCGAAGTAATTTCGTATGACGAGTTCACGAGTTTCGACACGCTGAGGACTTACGGAGATTCTTTGTGAGCAACGGTAGCACGTGATAGTCTGCTGCGGACACTTTCGTGTTATTTGTATGGATTCCTCCATAACAATGTTTTCTCCTTATTCTGAAGCTTGGAAAGGCGACTTTTCGGAGATGTCTGTATTGCGGCTTCAGGGATAGGGAGGCTTGGCAGTGTTTTGTCGAACCATTCTTTTTTTGTTTACTTGAGCCCGCATTGCCGCCTTGCCATGGTCAGCATTGCCTTGCCATTCGTGTCACATGTTGGCCAGTTAGAATGCCTTTCTGTGCTCGTGTGCAGATATGACAGCCGTGGCATTCTGCTGTGACGCTATAGGCGCTCGGCGCCCCCGTGCGCCTGCAGCCTGCTTTACCTCTTTGCTCGTGTCGAACTTCCATTTGTGAACAGGATTGCACACGTATCGTGTCCATTAGCAGCCACTTTTCCACGCCATTGTCAGCGCTGCGCTGCCAGCTCGTGGATTTGGGGTGTTGTTTAGCATGGCTAGCTGCAATGCCTGTGCGCTCACGCGTAGGCGTGGTGTTTTACCCTCCATGCTTGTACTTTTCGCATTCTTATCCGCCGGTGCCAGGTTGTGTGTGCGTCACTTTTCCTGATAGCCATTTTTCCAGGCCATTGCGCCACTAGCCCGTGGATATAATCTTATAATAGCTTTTTGCACATTGCAGCGACGCAGCTTTTTGCACATTGCAGCAATGCCAAACCATGCAAAGATCTTGCCACCAAGCCGAATGTTCTAAGTCGTACTTCCAGATGTCGCTTGACGATATTGTCTTGAAAGGTGAAGAGTCAGAGTCTTCCGACCTGGGCCCCGCACCCGCCCGCAAACGGGCCCGGGTCGCGCTTGTGACATGGAGCTGTCCTACCACCTTTCCGGCGACTTTTGAAGAACGTCAAAAGCGCGGGCTACTACTTCCATCAGATTTGACTCGCGCCGAGTTTGGAGAAGCCATTTTGGCTGCGCTAAAAGGTTCCAACCAGATTGGCAGCTTAAAGTATCTCATAGTTGTGTGGGAATATCATCGCAGATACTTACCTGAAGGAGGACGCGCGCAGCACTTTCACGCCATTTTGGCGATGAAAGAACCTTTCGTGCATAAGTCTATGAGTGACTTCCTGGCACGGCGCTCCATTAAAGCTTGGTTCAGCTTCAATCTGCCACTTGGCGGCAGCGTTTAGGTTCGAAACCCTTTTTTCCTGAGCTGTCAAGCGCAAGTAGCAGCAAAATGGCGTGGTTTTTGCTTTGGTTTTTGAAGCAGTGGTAGGAATGGCCTGGCTGCATACTGCCGCTATTTGTTTGTTGCGGGGACGAAGCTTCCTGGAGACATTGATGCCTCTCCATGGCTGTACCCCCCGGATGTCTTATCGTGGGAGAAAATTGAGTCGATTATGGCCAACATGCCGATGGATCAACAAGTCAAAAACAAATTGGTGGAAAGGCGCCAGCCTAAGCGCAAAACTATGACCTTCGGGGAGCTGAGTGACATTGTAATTGAGAAGGACGTTCAAACAACAGAGGATTTGTGGGCAGAAGCCAAAAAGAGGAAAGTGAGCGGAGACGACACCCTTTGGAACAAGTGTGGAGATGACAAGCACCTTTCCCAGACACTCAAGAAGATCTTGAACGGTTGGTACGGAGATCCATCTTCAACCTTGCGATCAGCCACGCCGTACACTTTGGATATGTTCTATGTGCCCAAGGAAGCGCAGCTCTGGCTCGATGGCGCCTATAAGCATCGCACCTTGATCTTATCTGGGCCTGGCGGCATCGGCAAAACTTCTTTGGCAACTTGCTTACTACTTGCCGTATGCAAGCGTTTTCATTTCATTACAAGGCTTGACGAATTGCGAAGCATAGATATTGGCAAGAACGCCGGGCTTCTTTGGGACGAGGCAAATATGAGAAACTTGGACGTAGATCAGATGAAGGCGGTAATGGATCTGGAGCATACGAGAACTATTCATTGCCGGAACACGGATGGCTGTTTGCCGAAGAATTGCGCGCGAATATTTAGCTGTAATCATACTCGTTTGCAGATATTTGGTGATATCCGAGCTGAACACACGGAAGCTATTGATCGGCGGCATCTCTGGACGCAGCTCGTTGGAGATACTCGCAAGGCTCGATGGGGACATGGTGAATCATAACGTGTGGCCGGCCTTTCAATGGAGGATATTATGTTTACACATATGCTATGATTGGTTTTACAAGTTTTCCTTAGCTCCATTGAAAGGCCGTTTGCGCGTTATGATTCACTATTGCATGGTGAGCTAACGAGACATGCCATTGCAGGTCATGATGGTTTGACCCATGCCGCCAGAAAAGGGTTCACAATCCCTACTCTTTTGGTTTGTTGACACTTTCCCACAAGGTCTTTGGGCCGACTGACACTCGGCTTGGTCATGGTGGACCTTTCGCAGAAGCTGAACTTGATGAAGGAGATGTGTTTGGTCATGGCGGCGGCTTGACTTAAGCGCAGAGCGAACTTCTCACAAAGATCCAGCAGCTTGCTTTCGCACCAGCAGTTTGCTGCAGCAGTCTTGCCTGCATGTATGTCTGTTGTCGGTACAGTTTGGATGAGACTGAGAATGCCAAAAAGAAGCCTGAATCCGTAGTTTGTCCATGCAGCTTGTTTGGAGTATTGGCTTCGACTTGTGCTGAAATGGCCGTGTTTTTTCTGTGCGGGGTCTGCAACATGTAACAGAGTTGCGACGGACATACGTTGCAGATCTTGTTGCAGACCTTTGTGACAAGACTGGCTGGCTCGTTACACACCCCTCGTCACATCCTCGTTACATACCTCAGATGAACAAACTGCTTGTCCAGTTGCACGCCCCTAACGCATGCGCAGACCCTCAGTGATGGGTGCCTGTAGAGTGGACTTTGCAGAGCATGCTTTTGCTACAGAAAGCTTGCCATGAAAAGTTGGAACAGGGGCCGCAACACTTCCTTGTACGCCTTGGTGCATAGCCATTAATTACACCTCGCTACAGACATTTGCCGCTGAATAGCTGCAATCAAGTTGGAGCTGACATCCGTCACATACCTCGCTACAGACCCAACCCCCAGCGACCGCCCTTTGACGCCGCTTGGTTTGCGTTGAAAAGTTACAATCAAGCTGAGTTGCAGAGGCGCGCTTCGCGTACTGCGCTTTGGTTTGCCTCGTCATAGACCACGTCACATAGCCATTACACACCTTGTTACAAACCCAGCCCGGGCCAGCGACCCCCTTTTTGCCATCGCGTGGCGCGTGGCTTTGTGTTGGCAGTTAAAGAACTTCAAGCTGGAGCTGCGGACGCATTCTTTGCGTGCTGCGCTTGTGCTTCTGCTCTTGTTGTTCTTGGCTACATTGTTCTACTGATACGGATATTTGTCAAGACATGTTTTCCCCTTACAGACCTGTGTAACAAGGACCTCCGCTACAGACCTCCGTCACAAGATTCGTGGCGCGTCCTTAAAAAACCATAGCCAAACACAGCTCTTCCCCTTTTGATTATGTAGGCGTCGGCCGGAGTCTGGGGGCTTTGGTTCACGGGCACAGAAAGGTGTTGGCGCCCTGTTCCTACGTTTTTTGGAGATAGGGATTGGCCCACAATGAGATTGTTTTTAGCTTGCTAACACGCAAGGAGTTGAGTAGAATTCGGCGCCAAGGGTTTCCAATGTAACTGGGTTGTTGCTTTTGGTTTACGTCAGCGCGGGGGAGAAGCGGGCCCAACAAAAGGACCGTTTTGCGTGTGTGTCCCAAGCTTCGTGCTGGCGAAGCCCGTGTGTGTTTGCAAGCAAAATCAGGCATCTTTTTCGGGCAACATTGTGGCCGCAGCCGCAAGGCTCCAAAAGTGGCCTGACCTTGGCAATGTGTTATTTCTCTCGCGGAGATTGGGTTGCCCTTTTGCTAGCTTATTCTAGACGATGTTTTTCTAAGAAGTTGTTGTCTACTCTCTACACATAGATGCTTCACGGGCACCCTGGCAGCTCTTCATGGACATGCGTGAGTCTTACTTTCCAACAAGAAGCAACGAGTAACCCGCACTGAAAAATGTTTTTCCATGCATGTTTGCGCAGGGATCCGGATATGCTCGTTGTTTGTGTTCTTTGGCCACGGCTTGTACGCATGGCTCCGCGGTCATGACTGCTGTGATTTCATGCTAGATGCCAAGGGATCCAAGGGAAGATGTGAATAGACTGAAAGCATTGTTGCGAGAGAACAGCAAGGCGTTGCGCGTGGAGCAGCAGCGAAAGCGTCGGGCGCAACAACGCACCTTTGGGTTGAGCAAATTTGCGCTACAAACGGCGCAAGCTGTTTTTCACTTGGAGAAATCTGCAATCTTGTTTGCCCAGCGACGCACAAGTCTAAATACTTCCGATGTTGGGTATCCCTCGGCAGCCGCGCTTTTACCTTGGCTACGTAGCGACCAAAACGCACAAGCTGCACTGCCTGATCGTGCTTTTGCTTTGGCCAAGAAGTTTTGCGCAGAGGCGACAGTTTTGCAGCGCACCCAGAAATTGAATTTCGAGCATGGGGTCGCACCGTCTGCCTTATGGGCATATGACACCTTCCACGCTTTGACGGGGCACGAAGAGCAGCAACCTACGAGGCTGAAAATCGCATGGCAGTGGGCCCGAAGGTGGCGCAGTCGCTGGGGTGTCGTGCGGCGAGCCTTGCGCACAGACGATGAACTCTCGCGAGAAAGCTTGCAGCAGAAGGACTGACAGTCGTGAAGCTTTGCGGGCCTGATTTTAAGACTGGTTTTTGGGCTAGAAACTTGGACCTTCTAACAACCGGTTGCTTAAACAAAAGGCGGTTTCTGGGCCATGTTCTGGCGTCATGTTTGCCCACCCCTTGTGGCAGGCTAACGTGTTTTGGCAATCGCTCGCGCACGCCCGGGCTGCAGCTGGAGCTACCCCAATTTTGTGGCTGAATGTAGATGAGACATCTGTGCGGGTTCATCCGCGCGTCGGACCTGGCTTGGTGGTTGGTCGCCAGCATTGGCAAGGCGCGCAGCCGAAGGCCTCGATTCGCAAGGCGGATTACCGTGCTGCAGTGACATATATTGGACTGATTTGCAGCGAAAGAGAAATCCAGCCTACCTTGCCACAAGTGATTCTGGGTAGCACGCAAAGATTCCCTCAAAAGCTTTTGCGGCAGCTATTTGAAGCCGACCTGGCGAACATACATTACTTCGAGAATGTGCACTTTTGGGCCCGATCATCCTCGTGGCAGACAGCTGAAACTTTTCAATGCTTCTTAGAGTTGCTTGCTGATGCGTTGCTGCCATGGCGGGCCAGTTTCTACCCGGTTTTGCTTCTTGACTGCGCGCCAAGTCATATCGCAGAATGCGTAATGAAATCGGCGCAGTCATTTCGTTTGCACCTTGTGTTTATACCGCGAGTGTTGGCACAGTGTGTCAGCCGCTAGACATCGCTGGTTTCTCACCTTTTAAGGCTTAGCTTGCGAGGGAGTATAATTTGCTTAGGGAGAGCGCGGAGCGCGGGTTAGTGACTCCAATCGCGTGGGCTCGCTTGCTTGCCCGAGCTGGTGTTGAGTTTTGGGCGACTAAGCAATGGCAGCAGGCCTTCTTTGCCGTCGGTGTGCGGGGCCAGGCTTGCGACTTATCTTCAGACATTTTGCAGCGAGTGCCACTTGCGGCGCACGGCGTAGCTGGCGTGCCGCAACCTCCTTCACGAGCAGAATCCATGGCCATTTGGCCACGCAACCGCCGTATGGCGTATGCGTACGACTTGCTGTTTCACGTATGACTGTAGGAAGCCCAGCGAAAAAGCAACACTATCAGGCCTCAGGCCCACGATGCTACTGTGTGACTTGGTTTGCAGCACAGGTTTTGAGGCCACGCTTGTTCAGCTTGCCTGAGAGCCTCTTGCGAGTGAAGCCATTTTTGCACAATCCTCTTGCCTCGCTGCGCGCCGTGCTACTACAGCCATGCAGGTGGCCGTGCTTGCTGACACTCAAGCGCCCAGGGGTGACATGAGTGAGCTGCAGAGCCTTGCTGATGGTGATCATGCAGTGAACGAGCAGCAGGGCCAGAACGTTGTCGAGCGTGCTGAGGACCCTGTGCTCAGGGGCGACATGAGTGAGCTGCAGAGCCTTGCTGATGATGGTGATCATGCAGCGAATGAGCAGCAGGGCCAGAACCTTGTTGAGCGTGCTGAGGGGCCTGCGCGCGGTGATGAGCGTCTTGGGCTTGCCGGAGAAAGTGAGCCCCAGCCCGGGCAGGATAAGCTCGCGGCTCTCAAAACCTTACGCAGTACTCTACGCGCGTCGCTCAAAAGGGCGACCCAGGACTTTCGAAATGAAAGTCGTAAAAGAAGGCGGCTGCTTGCCAAAGCGGGACGCCTCTCGCAAGAGGATTTGCTGTTCCTTTTGAGACGCCAGAATGCGTAGTTCTTTGCCCAAATCCGACATCCTTAGTCAGCCTTCTTGATTTGCTTTGGGTGGGTTCTGGAAGCGTCACGAGCGCGCTGCCAGAGCACTTTCAAAAGCGGGACGACGCTTGCGATTTGGAAAACGCAGCTCTTTTCTCGGAGGCCGACGTTAGACCTTTGGCGAGATTTTTGTTTGTTATATGGTCCGTTAGCTTGAAACAAGCGTTATCCTTTGACCAACCCAGCCTTACGCTTGACTGTGGTCTCAAACTTGAGCTCCGTAGCCGTTTGGCTTTGCTTTGGCACCTTTGCACACATGTGTGTGTGCGCGTGGCCAGATCGTCCGATCTGCTTTTGAGAAACCCGTCTGCCTTGGCCACTCGGCCTGCGTGCTACAGCCTTCACTTGTGGCACCTTTCACACACATGTGTGTATGCGCGTGTGGCCAGATCGTCCGGTCTGCCCCTCAGCTACTTACGACAATTGCTTTGAAGATTCGAAGAGAAAAGAAGATGGGGCAGCTGAGTGTGTTCCTAGCAAACAGTTCTGCGAACTGTTTCTTCCTTTTGCACGATTTTTTTCTGAGGTTCGTGCGGGCGTGTTAAATTGTCAAATGTAAAGTGACAAGGTTTCGCTGATGGCTTTTGAGTCCTTTTTGGTTTGGTCCCTGATTTTGCTTTGTTGCCTTGTGTTTGGAAACCCCTGCCCAATGAACTGAAGTTATTGGTTCTTTGGTTTTTTTCGGAGGACGATCGTGTAGTTCCAATTGCGGTTTAAGATTTATCCTCCGGTTTGGGGTTCAAGTTATTTGTGCGATGGCGCACATTCTCAGCGACAATTGTTTTGAATATTCGAAAAGGAGGCATGTCAGCTGTTAAACATTTACGTTGCCTGCGCGCGACAAGAGTGCGTTGATCGCTTTTGGATCCGTTTTGGTTTGGTCCCCGATTTTGCTTTGTTGCCTTGTGTTTGGAAACCCCTGCCCAATGAACTGAAGTTATTGGTTCTTTGGTTTTTTTCGGGGGAAGATTATGTCGTTCCAATTGTGGTTTAAGATTTATCCGGCGGTTTGGGGTTCAAGCTATTTGTGCGACGGCGCACATTCTCAGCGACAATTGTTTCGAATATTCGAAAAGGAGGTTGGAGCGAGCATGTCAGCTGTTAAACATTTACGTTGCCTGCGCGCGACAAGAGTGCGTTGATCGCTTTTGGATCCGTTTTGGTTTGGTCCCCGATTTTGCTTTGTTGCCTTGTGTTTGGAACCCCTGCCCAATGAACTGAAGTTATTGGTTCTTTGGTTTTTTTCGGGGGAAGATTATGTCGTTCCAATTGTGGTTTAAGATTTCTCCGGCGGTTTGGGGTTCAAGCTATTTGTGCGACGGCGCACATTCTCAGCGACAATTGTTTTGAATATTCGAAAAGGAGGTTGGTGCGAGCATGTCAGCTGTTAAACATTTACGTTGCCTGCGCGCGGCAAGAGTGCGTTAATCGCTTTTGGATCCGTTTTGGTTTGGTCCCCGATTTTGCTTTGGTGCCTTGTGTTTGGAAACCCCTGCCCAATGAACTGAAGTTATTGGTTCTTTGGTTTTTTTCGGGGGAAGACCATGTAGTTCCAATTGTGGTTTAAGATTTATTCGGCGGTTTGGGGTTTAAGCTATTTGCGCGATGGCGCACATTCTCAGCGACAATTGTTTTGAATATTCGAAAAGGAGGTTGGCGCGAGCATGTCAGCTGTTAAACATTTACGTTGCCTGCGCGCGACAAGAGTGCGTTGATCGCTTCTGGATCCGTTTTGGTTTGGCCCCCGAATCTCCGAGTATTGGTTGAGAATCCCTGCCCAATTAACTTAGTTAGTTGTTTTTTAGATGTTATTTGGCGGGGGAAGGCTGTGGAGTTTAGCTGGGGTTTGATACGCAGCCGTGGGTTTGGGGTTGCAGTTTGTTGTGTGATGCCACACCCTCTAAATCCCTCTGAGCGATGACTACTTTGAACACTCGGGAAAAGAAAGGGGTAGCTGACTGTGTTGCCAGCAAACAGGTTCTGCAGAGCTTTTGCACGGCTGCTTGCGAATTTTGCAGGGAGGTTCTGCGAAGGGCTTTGCAAAGCGCTTCGGCGTTAAATGTTACATGGACTTATGGTCGCGCTTGCTCAGTTGTGGCGAGCGAGAGTGGCGCAAATCCAATTTGTTGGTTTCTGCCATGTTCGCGCACGATTGTGATCGTGCTGGCTCAGTTTGATGGCGAGCGCAGCACAAGCTCGATTTTACGCTGCTCTGTTCGATTGTGATCGTGCTGGCTCAGTTTGATGGCGAGCGCAGCGCGAGCTCAATTTTACGCTGCTCTGTTTAGTGTTACCATACGATTGCGCGAGCTCACTGCCGTGGCGAACAAGCTATCTTGATGCCAGTTTTGGTTCCCCAAGCAAGATAGCAGTTTTTGTATTTATATATATTCGTAATTATGTAGAATCTGGAAATGTATATCGATTGCGCAGACTCGCGCAGAGTGGTTGGGCGAGGTTTGGGCCGCGTGTTTGTGTTGCTTAGGCTTGCGCCTCCCTTGCGAGGTGTTCATGTGCATTTCGACTGCGCGTGATAGACGCAATTCGCGGTTATTAGGAGATGTTCCTCTATAGAGGCTTGTGTTTTACGTACGCCAAGAAACTGTATTGTATACTTTCCTGTTGAAACGTCGTGGCAGGCGCAGCGCATGGAGCGCTTTGTCGTGAAATTTCACGGCAGGCGCAATGTTTGGAGCACGCTGTGCTAAAGTTTCGTGGCAGGCACAACACTTGGAGCGCGTCATGGACCAAAAAGGCCACGAGCGTGTGACGAAACGCAAAATCATAACGTGCTCGAGCACGTTATGACGAAAAACCGCCGCGATCGTGTGACGAAACGCAAAATCGTAACGTGCTGTTCGCGGTTAAAAGATAAATTATATATTCTTTTTAGAAATTCAGCACGTTATGATTTAGTGTCTCCGTGTGGTGCCGCGCCCATATCCGAGCGTAACGTGGTGTCCCGCCGTGGCGCGGTGCGCATTTTGAACATCGAAAGTGAACCCTCTGCGGACTTTTGGCGGGTTGGGTTGCTCTCGTGGTGGCGCGGTGCGCATTTTGAACATCGAAAGTGAACCCTCTGCGGACTTTTGGCGGGTTGGGCTGCTCTCGTCGTGGCGCGGTGCGCATTTTGAACATCGAAAGTGAACCCTCTGCGGACTTTTGGCGGGTTGGGTTGCTCTCGTCGTGGCGCGGCGCGCA
>CAUJNA010002157.1:0-35000 GCA_963377175.1 Effrenium voratum
CCACGCAGACAATAACAAGGCAGCCAGCAGTTGTCCAAGTTCCTTGTCCAAGTTCGGCGGGGGAACTTGGACAAGTGGCTTTGCAAGAGGAAAACACGTGATAAAATTTGTCCAAGTTCCTTGTCCAAGTTCTTGTCCAAGTTCAGGTTCCCCCAACAAACTTGACAGAACTTGGACAACTGCAGGCTGCCTTGTTAGCACCACCTGATGGCGCGAAGACACGCACCAGCCACACCCAGGGAGCAAGACGCCATAGTCTAGTTGGCAAAGGCGCAGCTTCCGGAGGTGAACGGTACGGGGTTCGAGTCCTCCCTGGTTCTTTTGAAGTGCAAAGTGAACGCTGCAAAACCTGGATGGTCTGGCTCATGCCGCATCAGCCGAAGCAAGGAGCAAAGGTGCCTTCTCCCCAGTTGATGGTACACTAGTGCAAATTGAAGTGAACGCTGTGATACCTGTATGCCGCGGTTCAGGCGGATGGATTCAAAGCAAGGAGCAAAGGTGCACGGTTCCAGAATCAGGTGGCTGTCCTTCAAATCGCTTCGGAACCAAATCACCTCGATTCGAGTGGTTTTTTGCAGAAATTGCCGATCTGGCAACCCTAATATATTTTCTTCTTCTGGTTGTCTTGTTATTAAAAAGAATAGCATAAGTATCCGAGCAGGAGCGCCCCGATGGCAGGACGCGATTCCGTGCGCCTCACCCCGGGCGGGAACCCGAACTTGGACAAGAACTTGGACAAGGAACTTGGACAAATTTTATCACGTGTTTTCCTCTTGCAGAGCCACTTGTCCAAGTTCGCCCGGGGAACTTGGACAAGGAACTTGGACAACTGCGGGCTGCCGTGTTACAAGCTCTCTCAGTGTTACGCCCCGATTCCAGGCAGGACCCGATTCCGTGCGCCTCACCCCGGAAACCCGAACTTGGACAAGAACTTGGACAAGAAACTTGGACAAGTTTTATCACGTGTTTTCCTCTTGCAGAGCCACTTGTCCAAGTTCGCCCGGGGAACTTGGACAAGGAACTTGGACAACTGCGGGCTGCCGTGTTACAAGCTCTCTCAGTATTACGCCCCGATTCCACAACTTGGCCCAGGCCGGAAACCCGAACTTGGACAAGAACTTGGACAAGTTTTATCACGTGTTTTCCTCTTGCAGAGCCACTTGTCCAAGTTTGCCCGGGAACTTGGACATGGACAACTGCGGGCTGCCGTGTTACAAGCTCTCTCAGTCTTGCGCCCCGATTCCAGGCAGGCCCCGATTCCGCATGCCTCGCCCCGGCGGAAACCCGAACTTGGACAAGAACTTGGACAAGGAACTTGGACAAATTTTATCACGTGTTTTCCTCTTACAGAGCCACTTGTCCAAGTTCGCCCGGGGAACTTGGACAAGGAACTTGGACAACTGCGGGCTGCCGTGTTACAAGCTCTCTCAGTATTACGCCCCCGATTCCAGGCAGGCCCCGATTCCGTGTGCCTCGCCTCTCTCTTTAGAGGGCGTTTCCCAAATGGATTCTATTCTACCTGAGAGGCTCCCAGCACTCGTCCGTCCAGCATTTGACCTCGTCCTGCGTTGACATCGCTTGAAATGCAACCTGGAGCCAAATTGCGGCGCATATCTAGGGGTCATTATTTTGCAGCCACACGCCTGCACGCAGCGTTTTAGACTTCGAATCCTTCGCCTTTGCCAAAGGAAACCTCTTTTCCCTTTTTTTCGGGGACCCCTTTTTTTGGGACCCCTTTTTTTCTTTTTTTTTTTTGTTTTTTCTTAGCCCTGCAAAGGTTGGCTCGCTTGAAATGCAACCTGGAGCCAAATTGCAAGCATATCTAGGGGTCAGGTAGAATAGAATCCATTTGGGAAACGCTCGAAAGAGAGAGTCTGGAGCCTGCTTTCGACCGAAAACGAGCGAAACTAGAGGCTCAGGCATCCCACTTGCCGTCTGACACGAAAAAACAAATTTTTCGAAGTTGGCCGCTTTGAGCGCTTTTTGCACCGAAACGGAGCGGTGACAAAGGCGGTGACAAGTTCGGCAGGCTGTCGTGTCACAAGCCAAAACCTCGGCGGGCTGCCGCGTTCCGAGCAAGGTCCTCGGCAGGCTGTCGGAGCGGTGACGAAGCGGTGACGAACGGTGACAAGCTCGGCGGGATGGAATTTGCCTGCTTTTCCGGGCTGAAAACGGAATCCAGAGCAAAGTGAGCGTCTGGAGCCTGTTTTGTGCAGAAAAACGAGCGAATCTAGAGGCTCAGGCACCACACTTGCTGTCCGACACGAAAAAACGAACTTTTCGGATTTGGCCGTTTTGAGCGCTTTTTGCACCAAAAACGGAGCGGTGACGAAGACCGGTGACATCGGAAAAACGTTCAGCTGGATGGAGAATTTGGGTGCAATAAGCCTTCTTTCCTTACTGCTGCAGGCCGCCAGTCGCAAAGGCAGCGGACACAGCCGCAAGCGCTGTAGGGAACCCGCGTCCGACCGCCCCCGGCACGTGTGTGGTCAGCAGGAATGTCTTGCCCCTTCCCAGTGCAACCGCCACTAGTGAAGCTGACACTCCGAATATTCCGGACCCTAGGAGATACTGATGACTCCGATGTAGCCCAGGGTGCATGATCCGATGCTGCGCTACGTTGTGAGCGCGTGTGGCATCCCGCGTTGTTTTGCTTGCCGTCATGCTTTTGCCTCCTCTCGGCCAAACAGGTGGGCAGCTATCTATACCTGAGTTTGTCAGCATCGGGTCTCGTTATAGGTTTTGGAGGGCGCTGCGCTTGCCTATTCTCACAGTTTGGACAGTGATGTTTCGTACCCCTGCCTCCAGAGTGTTGTCGCCCATTGCGTTATGTTGGAGAGTTTTCAGTAGCACCCCTGCGCAGCTTTTGTGCTCGTGTGTGTGTCTTGGGGGCTGGTGGCTTGGCTTATTGGGAAATGGTGGGGAGGTAGAATTGCGACCTGCTGGTCGGTCGCTCAAGTTGCACGGGTGGCCGCGGCACTATGTGCCCCGATTCTAGTTGCCCACGAATCGGTCGTGCAATGCGAACCTCGCTACCTGCTCCTGGTTGGTATTGGCCACAGGCCCCGTTATGTCCTCCTACTTTCGGGCTTTCACTCGGAGATTGAGGCGGCAATTTTTTCTTTATCGCTTTTTGACGTGGCCTGGTTAGGCTGTTGGCTGCGGCCGTTTGCCTATGCGATGGGGGCCGCTGCAGGTCCACGTTGTCATCTATTTCTATGCCGCTCTGGGCGCCTCGATTTCTACTCGATGGCGGCTCCTTATTGCACCTTTTCGTTGCGTACATTAAGGGACGCCCTGTCTCGCTTATTTTTCCAAATATTGGATCTTCTTTGTCGCTGGTCTGCCTTTTTGTTTGTTTGTGTTCAAGGACAGTCCCTGTTTGGTTGCAGTGATGGCACTGTTGGGATGGTGTGGCGTGAGCCTCCTCCCGCTTTTCCGTTACTTGGATGCAATTCCAGCGTGTTTATTGCTTGGCTGTGGCCGCTCTCGGGGTTCAGCGCGCGCCGCGGTCATCACTTGAACGTTTGCGGACCTATTATTTGGCTGGCGCTTCGTATTATTGGTACCTTTTGTTGATCGGGTCCTCCTTTTGTTGGCGGTGCATTGACCCGATACCCTATGCGGTGTCGAAGCAGTGTCCTGGCCTTGGTTTTTGCGCAGACTCTGGCGGATCCCATCTCCTTTGGATTGCTAGGGGTTTGTCTTTTCCCCTGTGTTTTTGTCTTGGTTGCATCTTCGGCCGCGTAGCCATTTTGGCTCAAGCCCTTTGGTAAGGGACATGCCTGGAGGGTTTGACCCCTCTTTCGTTCTTTTTTGAACACTGCCGCGCCGCCATGGCCTTTACCGCTTTTGAGCTGTGCATGCATTTTGCATCTTCTTTGATTTGGCAGTTCCTGGATGCAAGAGCCACGCTTGCACTACGCGCCGTGGCATGGATCGCGCGCACCTCAGTGCCCGACGACGCCCCGGCATCCACCGCACCTGCCTCACCGCGTACCTTCGGGAGCACTTCTTTTTTGACACCCGGCATAGCAGTCGGCGTATGGGACTGCCTTACCCCCAGCGACCGCACCGCTTTCCAGGCCACAGAGTGGTGGAACCACTCAGATCTGCGCTGGTTCACGCAGGGCCTCGGAGTGGTCCCCGCATCCGACTCAGATTCGGCATCCGTTGAGACTTCCGAAAACGAAGCACGGCAGATGAACCGCCCCAGACGTGCGGGGTGAGTTCAGCATGGTTTTTTCTGGCTCACAGAACAAATGCGCACCAGCTCAGCATGCTTAGATTGTGACCGCACTTGACTCACAGCAATGCATGCCTGAAATTAACCACCCAAGCAGTCAGGCGGCCTTCCGCCCAGCTGTTTTCCAGCTGCGCGCTTGCATTTGTTAGTGCTTTTCGTAAATGTGCCATTTCCACCTGTCAAAAGCAGCAGCATGCTTTGTCAGAAGCAGCAGCATGCTTGCTTGCCGCATGGGTCCCAATTCCCTGCCAGTGCAATTTGCAAGCAGCATGGACGTCTCACTCGGAGTACCAGCGTTACCGCATGCTCAGCATGTGCAGCCTGTGACGCACTCGATTCATCGCAGTGCATGCCTGAAATTAACCACCCAAGCAGTCAGGCGGCCACTCGCCCATTTTTCACCAGCTGCGTGCCTGCCATTACTAATGCTTTTTGTGAATGCATCGTGCACCTCTCACGCGCACCGACATGCATGCGTGACTCACAAGTTAGGGTTTCCCGCCGGCCTGCCTACAGTGGACCACGCTTGCACTCAAGCCCGCATTCACCTCTCAGGCGCCGGCCTCAGATGCATGGGACGCACCGCTGTTGCTCCCTTGCCATTTTTTGCATTGTTCCAGCAGGGCCGCATGCCTTTTGCTAGACACAGGCATGAGGCGCACATGCGTGCCAACCTCATCCCAGCCGCTTGCCCCGCAGAGGCATGCACGGCAATTTAATCCTCGGCCGCACCGCAGTGCCCCGAGCGACGCCTCAGTTTGAGGCGCAGCTGCATGCCAACCTCATTCAGGCCGGGCTGCATCGCGTTTGCAGGCCAGGCGCATGCGCAAGGCCGCGTGTCCTTGCAGAAGCATGTCTCGCTGCACAGGACTGGGATGCCCCGCAGAGGCTTTCCAGCAGTCGGCCGCACCGCGTGTGCCCCGACTCACAGGAGCTTGCAATGTCTATGCATCGCACGCCTGTCTCCTGCAGCCGAGCTGCAACGCATTTGCAGCCTCGGAACAAGGCCACTCTCTTGCGTACCACGGTGTTCGCAAGAGCGGCCGGCACCGACCTTACACTTTAGGCGCCGCCGCCTTCAGGTCTGGTTGCACCGCTGTTGCAACCAAGGTGCGCGCAGGATCAACAATCCGGCTCCCCCTGAGCCCGCAGGCTCCGAGAGCAGCTGGCTTATGGCAGCTTCATTGAGCAGTGAGTGCCCGTACACGCTTGTACCAGTCACCACTGCACGGCATTCAGGGTTCCGAAACCTTGCCTGCAAGCTCCGCCCGCAGGCGTGGCATGATGTTGCTTGCCCTCAGAGTCAACAACAATTTTTTGCTGGCTTTGCTCAACGCCCAGGCAAGGCTCCGCTGCGGAGACCTCGCCAACGTTGACATCTCGCAGGTACGTCCGCCGACACCCGGCGCACTCGCCTGCCAACCGCACCTGTCAACTGGCAGGTATCGCCCTCAGGGTCGCGACTCACACAGGGGCCAGCATCCCAGACTCTGTTCGCATAATGTGCCACCTTCGCGGTCGCGTATGCAAAGCGCATGCACGCAGTGTCTGCACATCCCGCAGCCGACCAGCCTGCAGTCGAAATTCCCGATCCGCACACGCCTGCGGCATGGAACAGCATGAGATACTGGACGCAATGCATGAGACCATTGCAAGGAGCTACCTGGACTTGGAAATAGTCCTCGAAGACTTCATGTTCGTCTTGCTCAGCATACGCTCCTACATGCGCATTGTTGCCTTCTGCATGGTCATGCTGACCCTGTTTGCATTTGCCGCCTTTTTGCAAACCTTGCCCTCTGTCTTTCAGACAGAAGATTTTTTAACAGCATCGCTGCTGCGAGCGCATCAGCATGCCTCGACTTTGCACGCAGGATGACCATGCCTGGACGCATTAAAACACTACTGCCGCTTGCTGTGTGATGACACCGCCCAAGTGGTCATGTCTATGCACAAGCGGTACTAAGGTGACCGCCTGCATATGCGCCAGTCTCAGTGGATTGCCAGGGTTGCAGCCAATGCGTGTCAAACATGCGGTCTCCGCAGTTGACTCAAGGTTCTAATCCTGGCCACCCTCCATTTCCGCTAACTAGCATGGCTCTGGTTGCAGAAGCTGACGCATGCCTTGACTCCATCGAGGATATCGAGGAACTTACCCCGCGCCAATGGCCCCAGTGCCACCGCGCGGACGCTTCGCCTTCCCGCATCCTGCAAGAAGGCTTCGCACAGCTGCTTGACAAGTGGATGCGCCACCCAGAGCATCGAATCCGACTCAAATGCATCAATCGCATGGGGCATCTTTGCAACTTCTTGCTTGACATCCTCTGCATTTTGGGTGTGCACGGCATGACATTTTGCATAGCACGCTTGCATTCCCTGTCAACTTTCTTCGTCGACTACCTTCGCATCGACCCGCATTTGGACATGGACCGCATGCTTCAGAACCGCAAAGGCATTTCGGCGGGCTATCGCATGGCCGGCAAGTACCTGGCCATTATCCAGCCTTTCTCCGCACTGTTGTCAAATGTCAAATTTCGCTCTAGGCACAGCATGCATACAAACATGCAACCGTGCTTAGAATTGCTTCGCGAGTGGGAGGCATGCCTGATGATGGAGGACATAGCTCTCACCATCCGCTCCAGCATCGCGTTGCTGGAGAGCATCAACTCCTATGTCCACATGCTTCCAATGCCCCGCAGTGCGCATTTCTTGCAGTGGTCAGACAGGCATCACGAGTTGGCAGAGCTGGCCGACGAGTGGACTCAGTGCACCAGCTCAGTTTCAGTTTTTCCGCCAGGCCTGCCTCAGCCCGCCTCGCAACGCCATGCACCTTACTGCATCAGGTTCCAGGCCGATAATTTTTACGATAAAGCATGCAAGGCAACCCACGTGTGCAGCGTGCCAGATTGCACGGGGAATCAGGATTAAAAGCATGCGCCGCAGACCTGTGCAGACTGTTTTTCCAATTTTCACACTGCATGCCCTGAAGACACGCGCCCAAGGTGTGGACACTCCGCGGCATGCAGACGTCGACCTCCTCACGTACAAACAGACCGACTTCTAAGACCGCATCCAGGCCTCCTCGAGGCCGCGTTACCCGGATGCTGTTGGCGTCAGGGCCAAGGATTCCTTCGAGGCGGATGCCTTGGCCATGACAAAGGCTCTCCTAATGCGTGCCGCAGGTATCGAGTGCTCTGGATCCGTGACTCCCATGGAGGTCCACGTTTCAGCAGGCACGCCGTCCAACAGCTTGCTGAGATCGGATGCATCGGCGTAAGCGTAAGCGAAATCTGCAATGTCCTCAAAGCCCACGCCCAACCCCGCCTGCTTCGTCCAGCGCGTCCAGGTCTTCGCCAACGGCCAGCGCTGCGACGACATCAACTACTACGGCCGCACCGTGGCCGTGCATGATCTGCTGAAGGGCAGAGAGTACAACCGCAAGGATATGCTCGACCAGCATGTCTGGCACCCGAGCGCTTGACAGCAAATTGCGCATGGCTTCGGCCGATGTCACTTGTTCCTCTGCGTCCGCCATGCTGGGCCGAAGAGGAGGATTGGTTTGAGATACTGTCAGTCAGCCAGAAAATAGCTGGTGGCAGCATGCAACAAGAAAAAATGTGTCAAGTGTGCAAAACGCCTGCGGAAATGCCTGCACTGAGCTGGGGTGCGGGCCTGCTGGTCGCGACAATGATCGCGTCGCGCACGTTCCGGCCTGGGGGCGGGTCTGCACACTCGCCCAACACTCATGGCGGTCACCTGCAAGTGAAACTTTTTTGTGCTACGGCATGAGCGAGAATGCGTGCTGGCACGCGTTATGCTTGCATAAGTGCTCTTGGCCTAAGTAATCAATGCGATGCACTGGTACCTGGATCCCCAGGCCGCATGCTGTACAAAAAGCGGATTGCAGGTGCTCCGGGGAGCTGTATACTGCATGCACTGCTGCCCCGGTAGTGAGTTGAACCAAGCAGAGTGCCGACGATGATCGTGGAGGAAGTGCTTTATCTGGGCACTCTTCTCCTGATTCGTGTGCGCTGGAGCTGGCTGACGATTGAATGTCCTGCACTGCCCATGCCTCGGGGTCCGCCATGCAAGGTTGAATTTGCTGTTCCCTGACGTAGGTAAACATGCGTAGCGGTGCAGGAAGGTCCAGTAAATTGATGCTCTCTGGGATGGGCTGTGCATCAACGCGGAAAAGTGGCTCGAAGACTGGATGCTGACCTCCCCTGGATTGCGGGCGAGTGGGTCGCCAGCCTCGGATGAGTGCGGCTGCTATCTGCGCTTGCACTCAGAGGCTTTCGATTGTGTGCACGAGAAGCAAGTTTTCCATGCCGAAGCCAAGTGCTCTGATGAATGCCAAAAAGGCGCGTATGCACCTGAAGTACTGGGCAATGGTGGACGGTGTGTATGCACGGAGCGACGCCTCGAAGGCCGCGTACGGGTCCTGAGATGCAGCTGCGGCAATTTGTGCTAGCAGGTCCTGCCAGTCTTGAATGCACTTCTCGCGTTGAGTGGCTTGGCTCTGTGCATGCGGACCGAGTTTGGCCTGTCGGAAACGAGGGGCCACGGCCCGTCCTGGCTGGGCCCTTGACCCGAGGTCTAAGGGACCGGGGCTGAGAGGTGCCGCAGATGGCTCGTGCTGGAGTGCTGAATGCGGTTTGGGCGCCTGGCAAATGCTGCGGGGCTGCGGCCTGCAAGGCGGTCGTGGCAACGGGTGGCAATGCTCTGCAAACCATGGGAAAAGAGGTGACGGCTGCGTCACTGGCAGGCCTCCACGGGCGAGGATTGGTGCAGGCTGAGCTTTGGGCTGGTTAAGTGGGGGCGGGGGCCGAAGCGGATGCGTCAGCATGTGCACGCCTACCGGAGCACCGGTTGCTAGCGTTGGTGCATGTTCAGCGGAACGTGGCTGGGCGGCAAGCGGATGTGGAGCGCTGCTTGCTGTTGCATGCGGACTGGAATGCAAGTCCTGGATGCTATGACGGGGCCTCAGTTTAGGCGCCGGCGTCGGCTTTGCGGTTGGCTGCATAAAGAGGTGCTCCGAGTTGTGGGACTCCTGCGTTTCACTGTCGGCATCCTGATCGAGTGGCCTTTTCACTGACCATGCCGACCCCCAGTGGTCACGAACGCGCCATGGCATGGGCGTGATCGAGGGGAAACTGTGTTTGTGGCAAAGATTGAACCTGCGCAACAGGGCATTGGCAGAGATGCCGTGGCATGGAATGCAAATGCGTCACGTGAATGCCTGCTGCGTGTAGGCGCGTCGCGTACAGGACAGGTTTTGCCCGGTCCGCAGACATCACCCGCAATCGCATGGGCAGAACATCTGCCCCCCAAGCTAACCCCAGAAGTCGTGCAGGACTTAGTAGACAAGTTCCAAAAGAACTACCCCGGCGAGCTGTTAGGTCCAGACAGCATGCCTAGCATCCGCCTTTTAAGCATGGTCTATGACATGACCAAATCCAAGCATTTCAAATGGATCCCGTGGCAGTTGAGACTCAGTGCACGCCAATACCAAGAAGCCATGGAAGCACGTTCACATAAAGTAGCACGCACCGAAGCACAGCTACTGACGCATGCATTCTTTGACGAAACACCAGAGGTCAGTGTGGAGGGCAGAGCACTCACGGCTAGCTGGCTGCATCGCACTCAACAAGTGTTCCGCAATGCATTGGCCCTGTGCCAAGCCGTGCACCTGCTGAACGCCAAAGCATTGGATCAGCAAATTGCCAGCCTGTGCCTCACGCAGCCAGACCCCGCACTGTCCCTGCGCACAGTCACGACCTCAGAACTCTTGCATGCGGATCGCCAGATTTGGGGCACAATCGTGGACCTTCTGCGTCGCAAATGGTCCATGGACGATGCCTTCCATGAACTCACGCATGGCCGCATGGAGATCCATTCGCTCCTCATGCTGCGACCCAAAATCTCTAAAGCCATGCCTGCACTACCTCCCGCTAAACGGGCCCAACTGACTCCCAAGCAGCCCAAACGGCCCGCAAAAATCCGAACCGCCGCACAAGAAAGGCAAAGGCAAGGGGAAAGGAAAGCCCAAAAACGCCTGGGCCACCTCACACAATGGAAAGCCTATTTGCCGCAGATTCCAAACGGGGCAGTGCAAATCAGACAACTGCCAGTTTGCACATGTGTGCGCGATAAAAGGGTGCCAGCAGACGCATCCGGCATCCCAGCACGCATCAAACCACACATGAAACAGTCCGACGGAAGTCCCGGCAACTTCCCCGGACGGTGCAGTACCGCCGGCCGCATCCAATGTGCCCAATCCCGCATGCCAACCCACACCTGCAGACGCCAGAGCCTCGCATACGCCCAGGGGAGGACTATTGCTGGACGTCTTCGCAGGAGTGCGTGCACCAATTTCCGCGGCAGCAGACCAACGAGGCCTGGCGCGCTTCGAAGCCTTTGACCTGGACGCCAATCCTCAGCACAACATTCTGGATGACGCATGGTTCGAACTGCTTCTACGCATATGCTGGTCGGGCAGCGTTAGTTTGCTAACCCTAGCACCGCCGTGCAAGGAATACTCCCGGCTCAAGCTTGGGCCGGGCGGGCCCAAAGCGTTACGCACACCTTCATGCATGCTAGGTGTGCCCAATTTGTCACCAGCAGAACTCTCTCGGGTTCGCGACAGCCGCGAAATCCACAGAAGAGGACGAGAGCTGTTCAAAGCAGTAGCCTCACAAAGTGGCGTAGCAATCTTCGAGCAGCCACCGTCCAGCATGGCGTGGTTAGAGCCGGAAAATTTCCAGTGCTTACAAAACTTTCACGGGCACCTCGCATGGGTGGATGCGTGCCAACATGGTATGCTGCTCTCCAAATCATGGTGCTTCGCCAGCAACAATGCATGCATCCAGCATATGGCCAGCAGATGCACGCATCAACAAAAGCACGCCAGCATAGCTGGAGTTCAGGGAAGCTCAGGCCAGTACCTGAGCACGCTTACAGCCGAGTACCCGGCAAGTCTCGCAGCAAGTTTGATCAAACATTGCGCATTCAAAGTGAGCACGCAGCCCGAGGTCCGCCGCTTAAGCAAACCCTCCCCGCTTTCACTGCACCCCATGCACCTGCGAATATGCGAAGGAGCTGGCATGCATTCAACTGCAGAACACTCAATCCCTCAACCAAACCACCCGCTCACCATAGTCGCACGGGCCTGGCTGCATTGGCTAAACGAACAAAAACTCATCCCAAAAATTCTGGCCCATGTGGGCTCCGGCAACGCATCCCCTCCTCTCTCGGAACAGCAATCCGAGGAGGCAGCACGAATAGCATTCCGCGCCATGAGCATGCCGTGCCCATCCGAGCTTGCGCCCGATGAAGGACAGCCGTACCGCCTGTCACTTTTGCATGCCCTAGCGTCGGCATCCAATGACCCCGACCTCAAACTGGTGCCGCTGCTGGCAGAAGGCGTGCCAACAGGGGCAGCGTCTGAGTTGCCGCGCAGCATGCAGTGGCCGCCAAAACCCCAGGCAGACCTGCCTAGTGAACTCACCGAGTGCATCGGCAACTGGAAAGCCGCTGAAGCGGAACCAGAAACAGTGTCCGCCTTGCTAGAAAAAGAAATTGCAAACGGATGGGTCATTCGTACCAGCATGTCCATCGAACAAGCCAGACAGCATTGGCATAAAGGCATAGCAGTCGGGAAGCTCAACGTCGTGCATGCTGAAGGCAAAGACCCGCGACTAGTCTTAGACAGCACTGTGTGTGGGGTGAACCCCAACTCCGCAATTCCCGAACGCATCAGCCTGCCAATGGCCTCAGACGTGCGCTTAGCCTTCCTCCCCGAGGACACGCACTCGTCCTTTGTGGGGGCAAGCTTTGATTTCAAAGCAGCGCGTAAGCAGATCCAAGTGCACCCCAGTGAACATGGCCTGCTTTTGTTTCGGGTTGCCGATGTCCTGTACCATTATAGAGTGTGCCACTTCGGAGCACGCTTCTCTGCATACTGGTGGCAGCGCACCGGAGCATTCCTCCTGAGACTACTGCACGGCATTTTGGGACTGCACCCGCATCGCGCATGGTTGTTCGTAGATGACCTTTTAGCCGCACTGCGTCGCAATGACGCAGACTCGCAGCTGGCCCTCATGGTCATGTTTTTTGCAGCCATATCGGCCCCGATCTCCTGGAAGAAAGTTCAATTTCAAAACAACCTCACGTGGTGTGGGTGGCGCATTAATTTCCTGCACGAGACCATCGAACTCACGCCGGAAAAAACCATCAAATTGAAAGGACAGTTGCACGAGCTGCTCAAAGCAGGAAAGGTCAAGCGCAAACTCCTAGAGCAGGTTCTAGGACTTCTCATTTGGGCTACCAGCCTGAGCCCCGAACTCAGATCCTGGCTAGCGCCATTGTACACAGACCTGCACTCGCCGCCGGGTTGCATGCTCTCTGTCCATGCGCGTTTATGGCCATCTTTCCTTTCCGCATTAGACGCCAAAGCCGTGCTCAAATCAGCAGTGCATGGCATTTTTATGCCGCAAGTTGTCAAAGCTTGATAACGCTTTGGGAAAGAGCCAACCCCCCCCTCCTTGTTTGTGAAATGTGTATTTCACAAACACACACGGTTGTGGAAACAATGCTCAAACTCGAAAACTTGAGTGTGCAACATTTGGCCCTAGGGTGTGGCGGGTGGGTTCTCTCGGTAATTTTGTAGATTGCCGATTGCTTTTTGCATGGGCTCCTGGCTGTCACGTGTGAACGCGACTGCAGTACACAACTGGCGTCGATTTATTTTGCACATTCGCAACTTACGTCGCTTGCAGCGGTTCTTTCATAACATTGGTATGTACCTACAGCAACGTGCTTCGCGCCAGTTTTTGACATCCTTGTCCCGCTTGCGTTGAACAGCACAGACCTCGGTCAAGAAGGGGTGAGATGTGTGATACGAATGAAATCTCAGATGTGGATGCTGAGAGTATTATTCCGAGTGACGGGTATGATATCGCCGAGCCTGAAGGTTCCCTTGTGCAGGAACCATCTTGGGGTGATCTGCCCGTGGCTACAGATTCGGCCAGGAGTCAGGTGGAAGGGGATGGTCCCGTTCTTTCACAATTACAAAGCGAGCAATTTGTTACAAACAGTTTTCTCTCTAATGCGGAGTGGTCGGCTATTCGCTTGCCATGGGAAACCGGAATTTACAGGAACATATTTTCAGACGACGGCGCTAGTGCCGAGGATGCCGGTTTCATGCAATTTGACACCTCTTCCAGATTCAAGCAGCTTGGAAGTGCGTGGTGCCAATCCTGTGGAACCGGACATTCCCGTGGTGGGCGGAGCCGTATTTTTGCAGGCGGTGTTCAGCTTGGCGGACAAGACTGAAGCCGACAAACGAGCTGCTATCATCGAAGCGGCTGTTCACAAATGGGTGACTATTGTCAAACAATATCCGGGGGACTTCCAGAAGTTTGACACTGGTAGCAGTGGATACCAACCGCCATTTGAGATTGGTGATGAAGATATTTTTGGTAATGTGCGAGCCATGGTGGGTGTGAGAGCCCCTCTCACAATCATGAAACGGGCCAATAGCTTGTTGGCATTTTTGCGTTGGGCCAGCAACACGTGTGTGATTGTGGACTCTCCGTTTACAGAAGAATTGGCTTGGATGTATTTCAAACACTTGAAAGACTCGCACGCTGCTGCTACGGTTGCTTCTGGATGCATGTCTTCCTTCAGATTCGCGTTCTTCGTGTTGGGTTGCGAACAGTTTGAGAACGTGGTGAACAGCAGACGGTTGGTAGGACTTGCAGACCAATTGCTGACGAACAAAGGTCTACTTGCTCAAGCCCGACCCTTGCATGTGTACGAGGTGATGACCCTCCACAATATCTTGGTTGACAAATGCAGACACCTGATGGATCGTGTAGCTTGTGGGTTTCTTTTGATTGCATTATATGGCAGATGCAGACATTCAGATTTGAGTCATGTCCACAGCATCGAGCATGATTGGACTCAGGATGGAGGTTTTCTGGAAGTGAAAACAGCGTGGCACAAAACCGCAAGGTCTGCGGCCTCGAAGACGATGCTGCTCCCGATCCTCATCCCGGCTATTGGTGTGAATGGCAAGATGTTTCAGATGTTTTTGCAGCTGCAGGTTTGCCTTTTGGACAAATTGACGGGCCTTTGTTTCCAGCGCCAAAACCTCATGCCGATTCGGGGTTTTGCAAGAGAAGCATCACTTCACAGGAATCATCCAGATTCCTGCGGGCCTTTCTCCAGGTGAGTGATGAACAGAAGGAGCAAGAGGGCAGACTGTCTTCTCACAGCTTGAAGTGCACAACTCTGAGCTGGGCTGCCAAATTTGGTTTGTCCCCTGATGAACGGTCAATGCTTGGCAGACATGCTAGATCGACTCACGAGACGTTCGCACTGTATTCTCGTGACCTAGTGGTGGCTCCCACCAGATCGTTGCAGAAGGTCATTTTTGACATCCATGCCAAGACCTTCGTGCCTGATGCCAAGAGAAGTGAGTATTTCCCCGCTCAATCCACTGTGGTGGTGGCAGATGGTGAGCCTGACGTGAAGCAGGAGCCGAATGAAGAGCCTGGTTATGTGCATGTCTCAGGCTCAATGGAAACCTTTCATGAGGTGTCCAGCTCTGCGGACAGCGTTTCGTCCGAAGCTGAGTCTGATGAATCCTGTCAGCAGGCCCCACCTATGAAGGTGCGGAGGTATGCGCAGGCTCAGCTTGCTGCTGAAGAATGGTTTGCCCATGTGAAGTCTGGGATTCTGCATGCCAAACAGCAGAACCTTGATGGATTCATGAATTCATTTTTGAAATGTGGGAAAAGGCTTAATGAAGCCTATGTGAAAATGGATCAAGGCACGGAGAGGAATGCCCTCTGCCGACTGTGCCTGAGGGCAAAATCCATTTGAGCCAGTTGTGAACACAGCAGATGTTGCTGTCAGCCGATATGTACCGGCTCGGGTGGTGTAACCCTCATGCATGTGAAAGGCCAAGCAGGATGTCTGCTAGTGTGAAAATGTGCTGGCCTAATGAAACTGGCTCATGTGATGTGAGTGATATGAAAGGCAATGTGATGTGCCTTAGAGTGTTTTCCCATAGATTCGTGGCTCAAGCATGATGCGGCTCACAACATGTTCTTGCAACGGTTGTGTGTTTGTTAACTTGTTCACACGTGCATGTTGGTACATTGGTACTTGAAGTTGCAGTTGTTTGGACCCGGATCGCCATGACCAGCATTGTGGACAGTGCTGCCCATTTCAGGAAGAGAGCACTGGAAGTCGGGCTGACGGCGCCTCATGTTGACTCGTTGGTGAACTCAGGCGTGGCCAGTTTGGGCGCCTTCGCTTACAGTTTTGGGCAGCCTGGGCAAGCCATCAACGACAATGAATTTTCCGACTGGGTCCGTGCAAATATTGATGTAGGGGCCAACATCGGATGTGTGTCTAGTGCAAAGAGGCTTCTCTTCGAAGCTCAGACAATTTTGCTGGCATCTCTTAAGGAGTTAGTTACATCGCCAGACGCGTCGAGTTCGAGGAAGCTTCCGGTTGCAGAACGAGAAGCAAAGATGCAGGCGTTGAAGCAGAAATTATCCGGGGTGTTGGTGTCCGGCACCATGGACCCTGGTCACACGCTCTTGGATAGCGTGACGCAGATGTATGAGGCAAATCAGCTGAAGTATGTTGCACCGGAGAAGTGCGTGAGCAGAACACATGAGCTTACCCATGCCAAGCAGCCGACTAAGGTAGTTGAGTTGGAAGCAGAACGGCTTGTGGTGAAGGAGCAAGACAGCGTGCCAGATGCTCAAGCTGGCAGCGGGTTGTTGCTGCTAGAGGCGCTCAAGCGTCGTGGGTTGGCCTTGGTTTTTGCAGACTGCATCACGCATAGCACTCACGAGAAGTACCTCCAGCAATTGTTCGCCCACCTACACCGAGATCCCCCTCCAGGTTATAGCAAATGTACGTTGCAACAACTGGTGGCGCCAGACAAGGCGGTTTGGACGAAGCTCATTGAAGATTGCGTGAAGCCGCGCCGCAACGAAGCCGGCGTGCTGGAGTTGGACACAGCTTTGGCCCACGCCTTGGAATCCTATGAAGTCAGCTTTCTGTTGCTACCCATGGCCAAACAAAAGGAGTTGCCAAAGCGGCCTGAGAAGCGTCAGACCGCGCCCAAAGAGGCAGCTTCCGGGAAAGGCAAGGGATCACGATTCCAGCCTTATGGCAAGGGCAAGGGATCCGCTGGTAAGAAAGGCAAAAGCATGGAGATTCGCGTTCCCAAGGACATCCGCGACGCCGGTGGGGTCGCATTTTTGCCTACAGGTGAAGCCATCTGTTTCAACTACAATTTGAACGGTTGCGACCAAGCAGCAGATGGAGCGTCGTGCAGTCGAGGTTTGCACGTTTGTGCCAAGTGCTTCAAGGCGCACGGTTTGGCGAAACACGGCAACTGACTAATCGAAGCAAGCGCGAGACGGCTGAACCGCGACAATGAGGTTATTGATGATGATGCCTCGGAGGCAGACCTTGTGAATAATGTACAAATTCCTGACGTGTTGGATGCAGATTTGACCGTCGATTTTCCGGATGGTCTTGAGCCAGCGCCGGCTGGTCCACAGCCGCCCGTTTCAAGTAATTTAGTTTCACATGTTCCTTTTCTGGTGCAGCAGCCGGTGGCCCGCAAGATACCAGAATGTGAGCAGAGTAGAACTTCTTGGGTGCAATGTACGAATCCTTTCATACTTGAAGTGTTCGCAGGCTCAGGGAGAGTCACCGCGTGCTTGCGAGCCGCAGGGTTAACCAACTGCTTTGGTGTCGATCATAAATTGGTTAACCCTGTAGGTGCTGTCCGGCTTGCCGATTTGACTACGAAGGAAGGGCAACAGCTGTGCATGAAATGGGTTAAAAGCCCCTTGTGTGCGGGAATTTTTGCCGCACCTCCTTGTGGCACTGCCAGCCGTGCAAGGGAGATCCCCTTGAAAGGCCGCCAGGGTGCTGGACCGCAGCCGTTGCGGTCGACAAGGTTCCCAAACGGCATCCCGGGGGTACGCAAATTTTTGAAGCCTAGAGTGAGTGCAGCAAACAAATTATATGAATTCGTTACAGACCTGGCGGTGCTGTGCTTGTCCAACCAGCAGCTTGTGTGTATTGAAAACCCACGTTCGTCTTTGTATTGGAGAACGTCCTTTTTCAAACAAATCTCCCATGAAATGCGGTTTGTTGCTCACCAAGCCTGTGCTTACGGCAGTGAACGGCCGAAATGGACAGCGCTGGCACATAATCATGATGAATTTGAGCAGATTTGCCAAGCTTGCCCAGGTGTTTCCGCCTCACACGTTCACAAGCCGTGGGGCGAAGCAATAGTGGATGGGAAAACAGGTTTTTGCTACCGCTATGGAGGCCGCATATCCTTGGCCTTTGGCAGCTCAGATCGCAAGAGCATATGCATGTGCTTTGCTAGCCCGTGGTTGGCATCCGCCTGCCCAGCAGCTGCTTGACCAGCAGTACGACACATCGCTGATCATGATGCGGGCGACTTCCGGATTCCAGCCGAAAGCTTCTAAGCACACAAAATGACCATCTCAGTGCATGCGCCGCTAGAGGAGTTGCCTTGCGCTCCAATGGAACGCATCAAGAAACCCTGGACTCCATCGCATAACATGCTCACGGTGCCTGAGAGCAGCCAGTTGCTACGCACCAAGCCATTGCGGGTAAATGGGGGGTTGGAAGTTTCATCGGGGGGTGTTTCTGAGGCAGAGTCTGTGACCAACCGTGTGCCCAGGGCGGAGTACCGTGTGCCCAGGGCGGAGTCGGTCTGGGGTGTGCCGTGGTCAGAGGATGAGTTTGTAACGCAAGCCGTGAGGGCTGGGCACCCCAAAGCCTTTTCGCATTGTCTTCCTAGACCTTTGCAAGATGCTTGTGACACCTTATGCTCAACACCTCCTGCGCACCTTGCTCAGCAACGAACCGCTTGGTTCAAGTATTGGGCGGATCAAGCTAGGGTTCTAGCGCCGGCAGAATCCCTGCTTAAAGCAAAAATGGACCCGGAATTGGCCGGACTTTTGAAACCCAAGCGGCTGCTTTTGTGGAAGGCTTTGCTTGAAGCTCATGGATACCCAGACATGGGTGTTTGTGATGAGATGATGCGCGGGGTGTCGCTCACGGGGGAAGTGCCTATGACAGGGTTGTTTGAAGCCTCTTTCAAACCGGCAGAGCGCACCCTTGAGTCTTTGTCCGAGGCGGCAGGCGCCAGCAATGTGGCAATCTTCAACAGCACGCGTTCGTCAGGTTCGCCAGAGCTCGACGCCGAGGTGTACCGAAAAACCCAAGTGGAACTAGACGAAGGCTGGATCACGGGCCCTTACGATCTGGGAGAGTTAGAGGTGGGGGCCGTGCTAAATCGCAGATTCGGACTTCAGCAGGCCAACAAGGTGAGGTTGATTGACAACGTCAGTGGCAGTGGAGTAAACAGCACTGTGCAAGTGTGCGAATCACCCAAACCTCATACCACAGATGTGGTGGCGGCTGTGTGTTCGCGTTTGCTGCAAAACTGCGATAGCAAAACTGATGTGCTGGGTGCCGCCTACGATCTGAAGTCCGCATACCGTCAGGTAGGACTTCTGCCTTGTGCTAGGAAGTTTGCTTACATTGCCGTCTATAACCCTGATCTTAAAAAGCCTGAGGTTTACCGTCTAGTTGCGGTGCCATTCGGTGCGTCTCGTGCGGTACACGCGTTTTTGCGCATCTCACATTCCATTTGGTGGTTGGGGGCGCGTGCTCTGAGTGGTGTGGACGAACTTCTTCGACGACTTCATTACCCTTTGCAGATCGCCAGAGGCTGTGAGCACTAGTCAGTGTTGTGGAAAGCCTGTTTTGCTTGTTGGGTTGGGGTTATGCCGACTCTGGCGAAAAAGCTGGACGATTTGACACCTGCTTCCAGGCTCTGGGAATTCAAGTTGACTTGAGCGGTCTCAGGAAGGGCGTGATCCTTTTCGATAATACAGCCAAACGCAAGATTGAGCTTTGTGGAGAAATAGATTCCATCTTAGCAGATGCCACCCTCAAGCAACCACATGCTTTGAAGTTGCGTGGACGTATGCAATTCGCCGATGGGCAGCTTTTCGGGCGGGCCAGCAGGTTGTGCCTCAGGGAAGTGAGTGCGCACGCATTCTCTGGCAGCGGTGAACGTGTTGGTCCTCGGTTGTCATTGGCGCTTCGGAGATTCAGAGATCAGTTGTCCCGTGGACAGCCCAGGCAGTTGTCGCGTACCTTTGGGGACCCGTGGTACATTTTCACAGATGCATGCTTTGAGAAGGAACGCCCGGAGTGGATGTGCGGCTTGGGGGGGATACTGTATAACCCCTCAGGTGAAGCTATTGAGTTTTTCTCCGCCTGTCTCTCCCATGAAGAGGTTTGTGCACTTGGCGGTGATGTGAAGAAAACCATCATTTTCGAAGCTGAGCTTTTGGCACTCATTGTCGCCATTCATTTGTGGTCCAGTACCTTGGAAGGCCAGCTAAGTGTATTTTATGTCGACAACAACTCGGCGCGAGATGTGGCAGTGTCGGGTAACGCCCGGTCCGAAACTGGTTCGGCATTGGTTTCCATCCTTCTGAAAATTGAGGATAGTATTTCCCTTTTTCCTTGGTACGCAAGAGTGGCCTCCCCGCCAAACCCAGCTGACAGACCTTCCAGAGGTTCGACCGAGCGTCTGAAAGTGCTTGGGTTAAAAGAGGCATGCTGTAAAAGTGTATTTGAGAAAATCATTCAACAAATCGGATAAGATGGGGATTGCATGTAAATAAATGTGAATACTTGCCACGCTGAACGTGTGCCAGCCTACACTGCAGTTTGTAAAACCTTGGCAGTGTGCACTACGACGTGTGCGACCTATCAGTGTGGATCTGCATGGATCGCTTCGTGCAAAGCGACTTTCACCTACCCCCGTTTGCATTAGAAAAGGAGAGTGTGCGCTTCTTAGTGCCGGCGGTTAGCAAGTCTGGTGAATGCTGTGTCGTGTGTGTTGAGGGGGGGGTTTGGCTCAAGACCTAAGCAAGTTGTCAAAGCTTGATAACGCTTTAGGGAAAGAGCCAACCCCCCCCTCCTTGTTTGTGAAATGTGTATTTCACAAACACACACGGTTGTGGAAACAATGCTCAAACTCGAAAACTTGAGTGTGCAACATTTGGCCCTAGGGTGTGGCGGGTGGGTTCTCTCGGTAATTTTGTAGATTGCCGATTGCTTTTTCCCGCCCGCCCGCCCCTGCATGTGTGCCATCCTGGCATGAGCGACCGCTCATTCTCTTCCATGCCTTTTTCAAGAAATTGCATTGGGATTGCATGTAAATAAATGTGAATACTTGCCACGCTGAACGTGTGCCAGCCTACACTGCAGTTTGTAAAACCTTGGCAGTGTGCACTACGACGTGTGCGACCTATCAGTGTGGATCTGCATGGATCGCTTCGTGCAAAGCGACTTTCACCTACCCCCGTTTGCATTAGAAAAGGAGAGTGTGCGCTTCTTAGTGCCGGCGGTTAGCAAGTCTGGTGAATGCTGTGTCGTGTGTGTTGAGGGGGGGGTTTGGCTCAAGACCTAAGCTAGGCTCTAAAGTTCTAGAGTTCCAAGGGGCATGCATTCGCACGCCAGCCGACCTGCCTCGCGTTGTGCCTAGCCACAAATCCGCTTGGGTGCGCATAGCGGACGCCTCCGCAGAGCACACTCGCCTGTCCAAGATAAGCAAACACAGCGTAGAATGGCTGCTGCAATGCTTCCATCTAGACCTCGCATGCCCGCTGAGAAGCAAACCAATGCTGGCTTGCAAGGCCGCCGCGGATGCATGCGCCGAGGGCAGTATTGTAGGCATAGGAGGTTGGTTCATCTCCCGCAACTCCGTTGCGTGGTTCGCAGAGACATGGCAATTCCAAGAAGTCCAGGAACAATGGCCATGCCTGACCAAAGAAGCCCAGCGCTACATCGCATGCTTCGAAACCTTGGCCCAACTAGCACTCATGCGGATCGCGTGGTCCTGCGAGGGACAAGGCGTGCATGGCATTTGCATGCCCACAGGAACAGATAACACAGCTTCCGAAGCCGGTGTTAATAAGCTGTTCACCACTTCTTGGCCCTTGCAAGTCTTTGTGCAACTTGTTGCTGCCTGGGCCCATAAGCACAAATGGTCCGTGATCGCGTCACACATCCCAGGGGAGCACAACATCTGGGCAGACCAGCTGAGCAGAGGTAATACCTCCGCTTTCCAGGCTCGACCAGAAGCCAGAGTGCGCTTCAGGCCGCATGATTTCTGGCCTCACGCATCAGCTCTCACACTTCACCCTGCGGACGCACCGTGGAGACCCGAGCACGTGGCTGCTGCGCAAACGCACTAAAGAGGGGGTAAGGTGATTTGACCGTTTGCTTAGAACTCTAAAGTGGGGGTATTCCGACAGGCTCCGCATGAGATGCGGGACAATGGAGTGGACGCGCATCGTCACTCCACCTGCATCTCTGAGCCTGCGCTTCTAAGCAACGCTCAAGTAAAAAAGCGCGTATCGAGTTTGCTCCGGTCGGTTGCTTTTTTCCCTGCATGTCCCTTTAGGCTTGAAGCAGTGACCAAGATTCTAACAAACGCTTGGGTCCTTTGTACAGCAGGGGCACAGCAGGTCGGATAACGCTTGCGAGATCTTTATTTGACGTAATCTTTTGTGGCATTGCGGGGACTCGATTTCCCCGCCCCTCTTTTTCACTTTGGATCATTTTTCGATGGCGGACTCTCTTATTTTGTGCGAAATATTATTCTGAGGGAGACCTACGCAACAATTGGTGTTTGGTGGCCTTCCGGATCTATGCGTTGTTTTGCTATGCTCGTGGATCCCATTCCCTAGCCGGGATTCTGGCCTTACACTGCCTGGAGATGTGGAGCTTTGATCGCCAGACACTTGGCTTGCGAGAAATGTTGCCTGGTTCTCGACACTTGGGTGTCCTCACGCGTAGAGTTTACTCTGGGGGTGACCTACACGACAATTGGTGATCTGTGGCCTTTCGGATCTATGCTTTGCTTTGCTTTGTTCATGGATCCCATTCCCTAGCGGGGATGTTGGCCTTACACTGACTGGAGATGTGGAGCTTTGATCGCCTCGAATCTTCGTTTTGCACCGCTTCCAAAAAACTTTTCTTGCCCTAACTCCTTTATATCGACCGGCGATTATGCTGTAGGCGATGTTAGGGAAAAAAAACGCCTCGATGCCTATGTTCAGTCTAAGAGCGACCGTTTCAATGCGATGGCTAGCAAGGCCCGAATTATGCTGGCAGATATGCGGCAAAAAGGTCCAAGTCTTGACCTGAGCAAGCCACTTTACGCACTGATATCCAAACTTCTGCTGATGCTCCCACTTGATGAAACGTCTTAAGCATCCCCGTATGGCCACACCAAGTTGCACAGAGCCGAGTGGCACAGAGCCAAGTGGCACAGAGCCAAGTGGCACAGAGCCAAGTGGCGCAGAGCCAAGTGGCACAGAGCCAAGGAGCAGTGCAACAGGTTTTAACTTCCCTTTTTGTGTCGAAGAGTCTGTTGTGTTTGCTTGATTGGGTATTTCTGCGCGGCCGCTTGGTTCTTTTTTTTTGTGCTCCCGACTTGCATTTGATGGCGGTCCTTGGCTACAATGCGCGGTCTATGTTGTGATCTGGCTTTTGACGATGGCAGGACATGTCGTGGTTGAGTTGGCCTTGTATTTTGGATTGCCATTCACCTTCTGACCTTCGTGGCTTCCTTCCCAAGTGAGCGCGGCGTTGTTCTCTTTAAGGTGTTTTTGTTGGTCGTTGCCAGAATTGTCGAAACCATCCTTGGCTGGTCGTTTACATGTTGGTTCGCAGCGAACTGCAAGTGTGGTGCAGTCATGCCGTGGTAGTTTGCCGTTTTTGTGTTGGCCCCGATGGCGGTGATGTTGGTGATGTAATTTTCCAGGTAGACAGAAATCTTTCAACTTTGATTGACTATAGATATTGTCAGCATGTTAAAGCACAGAATGGTGAAGGAGGAAGAGGGATGACATGTATGGTGCTTGTGGAAAAAATTGGTTTGTTCTTGTTCTGCCTGGTTGAGGCATCCGTCTCCCAGACATGTATGACTTTGGAAGGTGATTTGCTGAGGAATCCGTTTTTCGTTTTGTTTTGTTGGTGGTTCTTTGCTGCTGTTTTTGTTGTTGTGTTTGTCTTGTTTTGGAACAGCAGACTTGTGTGACCGCGATTGGCCGCACGGAAAAAAACCAACACAAAACGTTTGGCATAGAACCATTGCTGATCCCTAGATTGCTAAGAATGAGAGAGTGATTCATCATTGCATGTTGGCACAGACGTTTTTTTTCAACGTTTTCGGGTTGGTTTGCTGGTCCTTGGCAGCATTTCATCCTTGCATGCCTGGTTGTGTTTTGCCGTTTTGTGCTTGCCTTTTTGCATTTCTGTTTGGCGGCCCCTTGCTTTGGATGCCACCGGGGCAGTGCTCTTCACGCACTGGCATGGCATGCGTGCAGCCTGCATTTTTTTGATTTGCTTGGATAGGCCTTGAAAAAGACAGCCTGCAAGTTGCTCCTCACCTGATTTTAGAGCTCTGTCCAATCTAGTTGCTTCAGCCTTGCAGCTTAGTTCACAGTAAGTGCTCCACGTGCCTACCGCAATCCTTAACTCTCGATGACATGGTGTCTTGAGAGTGCCCAGTGACCCTTGATTCCCAAGTCTTTTGTTATAGGGCTTCTTCTCTATCATTCCCTTCTCCTTTTTCTCACTAACCGTTCATTCTAGTCGATCCAAAGGTAAAGATAGAAGGGAACAAGAAAGGATTGGGATATGATGGAGAATGTCTTTCATGTTTATCTTCATCATCCAACCGTTACCTCTTTCCCCAACTCTCTTCGTCCATGATTTGGGACTTGGCTGCTCAGGAGAGAACTGTTTAATCTTGCCTGATTAAGCTGAAGTGTTGTGTGGGTGCTCATGCACACTTATCTCAATCACGCCCACAGTGCCACGGTGGCTGGGCTACATTCGCAATGCTAGCCCTCAATGCCAGTTGCTGGACCGTACTGATGCCAAACATAGCTTTGCCGTGCGCACCACCGAGGGCCTGTCCGCCTCCAGGAGAAATAGGATGATGACGGTTGATCCATCAAACGCTTCCTAGCGCAGGACCTATCATACATATAGGGCTGTTTGCCCCCCTCCCGACAAAATGTGTGCTTGTAGAGCACAATTCGGGCGGTTTTGTTGAACAAGGGTTTGACAAAATTTCCCAATAGTGTGCGAAGTGCGTATCCGTCACATCTCATGTGGCAGAATCCGTTAGCCAGGTCATAGAATGATGCAATTTTTATGTGAACATGGTACAGGTCTGTTAGATGGTTTGTCTGTGCTGCGTATGTACCCATAGCCTTTTTGCCTGACAACCCTTTGCACCGCCTCAGCATTAAAGCGCCGAAGGCGCCAAATTTGGCACAGGGAGCCCCCAAACACAGCAGGGAACTGAAAACAAGAGCAAGCCAGGCGCATGGTCAAGGAACAGTTTTCATGACCACCTGAAGTTTTGCGGCTGTTGCTACTCAAGCCGCTGCCGATGCCACCCCGCAAGCTCGTTTCGTGTAGCGTGTTTCGTCGGTGTCATGCAGACATCCAGCAAGTGAGGCAAAACGGGCGCAAAGTGGGATTGACCAATGTCGGGTTCCTCAAAATGCAAATCCCATATATGACTGACACCGCCCGCCTTTCGACGCCACCCACATTTCGGCAAGGAAAGGGATTGAACAATATTTGGTTCTCCAAACATTGCCGCGTGACCACGTGAACAAAACAAATGCAACATATTATTGAAAGAAGGCAGAAACCGTTTTAACACGACGCATAGCGATCCACGGGAGGCAGGCTTGTTTATTTGCCGATCCTCTGCGCGGCCACTGTGCATACACACACACAGATGCACACTTCAGGTATAATGGGGCAGCATGGTGATCCAGGAAGCCCGGGATTTGCAATCGATTGGAATAGCCAGGCTTCACACATATTGCCTCCACCGGCCCCATTTCTGGGTAAGGATATGCGGCGGGCAACAATGAGGCGGCTCTCGGCCACGGGTTTGCAGAGCACGGAGTTGCCACCTTCAGACTTGTGTCTGTTTTTTTTGATCTTTGTTCCAGTGGTTTCGTTTTTAATCCATGCACATCCAACTTTGTGGCACAGTTGGTCAGGCTCTGGCCGTCGGCGATCGGAATCAGGCTGCAAGCCATGGTTTTGCAACTTACCGTTCTGAACCAGCCACCTTGCGGAGATGTTGACGTGACTTGCCGGTTTACATTTTTTTTCCCAGAGTAGCCTTCTGCTGGCCAGAAGCCATTCTTGTTGGCCATTTGCATGTCTGTGTCCGCTGGCTCCAAACAGCAGGACTTCGCCGGGGCACAGGTTCGAAGCTGCGATTGGAGAGACAAAACATGTAACTGAAATCGAATCTTGTGGACTGCGGAACTCTGTGCAGTGTCCTGTGCCTTGAATCCCGCCGCCCTGTGGAGCCTAAAACGACTCCCGTGCCTTGGCTTGAAAGGGGAGAGCGGAGTCTGAGCTTCTTCTGTGACATGTGAATGCGCTTAATCCTTCATTCAGTGAAGCACTGAAAGGCAACGTTCATTGCAGATCAAGAAGAATTAATGTAGTCAGCGAGGTTTTCCTGACTTGGATCATTTGCCCACATGATTGGGGCCAGGTCCGATGAATGGAGGTTTGAGTGACAGCAGCATGCACCCCAGATAGCATGGCACACTACAACCGCCTGACCAGCACCCTGACGCATCGCCAACCAAGCACCAACAGCAACCACCACCACACCACCCTGACGCATCGCCAAACAAGCACCAACAGCAACCACCACACCACCCTGATGCATCGCCAAACAAGCACCAACAGCAGCCACCACACCAGCACCCTGACTGCATCCCCCAAAAAGCACCCCAGCAACTGCCACCAGCACCGTGACCAGCACCATGGCTGCATCGCCAAATAAGCACCACCAGCAACGGCCCCACGACAGCAACATCATGCAGCATCACCCCACAATAACACCCTGACTGCATCGCAGAACACCCGAACTCGCAAAACGGCCTGCCCCTCCTTAGAAGCTAGAACCCTCTATTTGGCGGAAAGACGTGTCTTCCTCTGGTAGGGATTTGCGGATTCTTTGATGTTGAGCTACCTCCCTCAAGTTCTGAGAACGAATGATCGTGAGACATACTCATGGGCGGAGTCTGTCGCTTGTGGTTCTTTTTGCACGAGCCCAGGGGCCATGTATTTGTCCTCTCGGACCATTCGCCGCCTTTTGCAGGGAGTTTCTTTATGTGGGATGATGTTTAGAGTCTAGAGGGGACGACTGGGTCACCGTTTATCTCCTCAAGTCTTTGCTCATGGGACTAGGCTGCTCGCAAAGTACTAGATGTGCAATTTCCGGGCTACCCTTGCCTCATGTTCCAACGCTCTCTCCGAGGGCGGCATTTTGGTATGGAGGATCACGAGTGCCTGGTCGCTCAAGAGGCGGCCGCTTCTCACCAGCGGGGCAATAGTCAGTCTAAGGCTTAAGGGCTTAAGGTTCCTGTTCACTGTCCTTCTCTCCAAGAGAACCGGAGGCCCAGCACTTGGGTCTGCTTCCGGTTGTTTTTTCAGAGGTGCGCACAGGTTGCTCGGCTTGTGTCCGAGGCAGTTTCCGAGGGCCGTAAACCGACCCCGAAACCTTTGCGTTGTCGGGGTCCCATTGTTAGCATTGATGTCCCCCATTGCATTTCTGGCAATGCATCGGCTGATATCCGCACTCTCCGGCCCTCTGCCATGGTCAAAGTGGCCCAGTTCTCTGTACAGGCCCCATACGGTTTGCGAAGCCCCACGGTCAGGGAATCCCAATCCCTCCAGTTGGATTGTCGCAGGAGCCAGGCGAGGAGCCACTCCGCGAGCAGGAGCCAGCGTGTGTTCGGATTCGGTGCTTTCCTGAAAGGCTGTGAGATGCAAGCCCCAAAGAAGCATGCGGAAACGGGGTTTGTCTAAGTTGCTGGCCTGATGTCCTTTGGTGATTGACGCAGTCAGGAGCGTCAAGTTGTACCTTCCACAGTTTCCCACCTTTTCCGCATATGCGCATGGATTATGGAGGGCAGATCGTCCAGAGGTGTCTTCTGGTTGTGTTTTGCTTCCGCTCAACTGGAGCTTCGCTTGTCCTTACAGCTTCCCAAATTTGACTTGTCACTTTTGTCTCAACTTGCCGGGTCCCAGGAGTCAGGCAAAGACCAGGCATCATGCAGGAGTAGATTGCAAAAACTCGGCATTGCCGCAGCGCCTTGGTTGCGAGTTAGATGCTCGGGTTGGAAATTGAGAGCTCCCTTTGTCTCAGGTATCTGGTGCAAACCGAGCTACAACAGGCCAATCAACCAGGTCCAACAAGACCAGTTTAGTCCTGCAGTCCCTTTGGTGATATTTGATAGGGATAGATGACTTCCAACCCCTAGTCTTTTGCATTAACTTTGTTCCCCATTCGTGTACTTGTCAACCACAAAGAGGTCAACTGACCATGCAGCAGCTTCATCTGCAAGACGAGGTTTCAATCGAACCTCCTCACATTTGCTTATAGAGCCTGTTGAAGCGCAAACAAATACCACATGTGCCTAAATTGTGGCAGATTGGACTGCACGGGCTGTTGCTGCACAGTTTGAGGAGTTGGGGCCTGTTGTTTTACAGCACGAGCAAGCAGGCTCAGTCCAACATGTTTCTAAGCAACCTGCTCACTGTGTTGCAGACCCGAAAGCTCCACTGAAAACCGGGAGTGGCTGAGGCCTTGCTCGGTTGCTGCCTGGCCTTGGCGTCCTTTGCGATGCAAATGCCCGGCCGCAAATGCCCTGGGGCCCAGCCACGCAGGGCTGCACGTGCCAAAGCTGGCTGAGGGTACCCCCACCAATTGCGACAGGGGGGTCCTGGAAGACCATTTTCCTGTTAAAGGGCCCCTGTCAGGTTCCATGTTAATTGGTGGGAGGGGAAGTGGTGAAAAGACAGTGCTGGCAAAAGGGCAACAGTACATGAGGTGCAACAAGGGATGTGTGTCATATTAATGCAGGTCCAACATTACATTTTGAGAACAAATCTTCAGGGTTTTTGTGAAACTTTATCCCCTAAAGCCAGTCCAAGCTACTTTGCGATTGAAACCAGAGTTTGCCCCAACAGCGATTTTTGCCGCTGACCGGCGTTTTCTTCAGCATTGCCAGACTCCACCGGCTCATCAGCTCAAACGACATCTTTCTCAATCAAGGCCATTTTCGGCCCAGGTTTCAAAAGATTTGGCTGTTGCGAAGGTCCTGGTGTTTTGGAGGTCAAATCGCATCAATCGAGGCCAATGTTTGCCTAAGAGCCTGGATTTGTCTTAGTCCAGCTTCTAATGATTGTATGACCGTTGGAATATGACCTATGATGCATTTCTCCTAGGGTGCCGACTCTGTGAGAACCATGTCTCAGCCTATCCGAGAAACGTCATTGAGTAACCTAATTCTTACGCAAGGATATTTTTCAAGTCAGCAAGTTGCGTTGTTTGGGGGAATGGAAGGGAGCATAATTTGGCCGTGCCCAAATGTCTGTCTTCTGCAGACAGCAGAGCCAGCCATCTTGCGCGCGCACTAAGCAGATACGTATGCTTCTTTAAGTTTGAGTGCCTAATAATTATCATGTACCAGCAGATGCGTATGTGTGTATACGACACGCTGCATTGCTGAGGCTCAGATGTCGTTCTCTCTGCCGAACTGTCAAAGAGCCTTGGCGGAAATCAAAGAGCGACGTCCGTGATTGAAGTGGATCCTGATTGACACATTTTGGCCCAGGAAGTTGACTGGCCTCTCTCGTTGCTAGGGAAAGGGATTCTGCAGATTCCCAAGTTCACTTGATCTGAATGTGAGGGGTTTCGCCGTTTCACAAGCGTCCTTTTGAAGCCTCGGCACAGAAACAGCCTGCCAGCCTTGTGTGACTTACCATTGGCAGCCTGGCCAACAGACAATGACATCTGAAAAAGGCTCAAGCAAGTTGAGTTTTTCTCATTTCGATGGTATCGGACGGAGAATTGCTGACTTGCAAGTCCGGAGGCTCGGGCCCATAGTTATGTGAATGCTTGGCTTGGCCCAATTCAGTAGTTTTGAGGCTTCAATGCCGGTAAATCAATGGCTTTGGCATGCACAAATGTTTGGTTGCCCTTTTTTTGACTAGACAAAAAAAAGAAACACAAACAAACGCGAGATCTGAGGCGTGTGCCCTGGACAGGAAAGCGGCGGGGTTCGATGGAGCGAAGATTGAACGTGGCTCGGTCGTCCGCTCGCTTCGGTCGCTTCGGTCGGATCGCCTGGGGCCTTCCGTTGTTTTGCTAAGGGAATTTATGGGATTGGTGGCTAAGCCCACAATTTCAACTCATCCATGCGAGCTGGGGCTATGATTGCACAACAAACTCCAGCGATTTGACACGAAAGGGGAAGAACCATCAACCCTGGCTGAATGATCGAGCAAGCAGCATGTCATCATATCTATGGACAGACCGGAAAAGGCGCCAAGACAGGTGTTCAACCCTCCCCTGTCCAAGCAAGCGCATCACCATTGAGACAGAGCTCCGAGTGCAATGCAAGATTGCAGGTTGCCAATCGCGTCAAGCAATTTTCACATAATATACGAAAGTGTTGCAGACAAGAGAGCGATACTTGCCGTATACAAGGTGATGGATTGGGGTGTGGTTTGTGTTGTCCACCGGCGGGGGTCGGAAGCAGACCCGAGCAGTTTTCTTCAAACTCGCCGCAAGCAGACCCGAGCAGTTTTCTTCAAACTCGCCGCAAGATCTGGGAGGATGTCCTGGGTCTGTCAGAGTAGCTTCCAAGGCAGAAGCTTCCTTTATTTGCGGCGAGGCAAAAACGGCAAATTCTGGGCCAATTCTTGGAGCGTCTGAAGGGCTCTGGTTCAACGACACAGGGCAGGAAAAGGCACCTTGGGTCGCCCAAACATCCCGGCAGCCGTTCGGATTGTCTTCGGGTGACGCCAAAGGGCAGCCAACCCAGCACCAAGCCCATCAAGTGGCTGTGTGGAGTTGAGTGCAAAAAAGGAGTTGACATGATCTGTGGGGTTGGATGCAATTCAAAGGGTGTCAACATCCCAGGCTCGTCTTGGTGTATTTTTCGAAACGAGCGTAAGATGTCGCCGGAGAATGTTGGGTTATTCCCTGTGCCAGGGGGCACTTGCACCCTCAGGTGGTCACCGTTCAGGAAGCGCAGCAGATCGTAGTCAACTTTGGCCGTGTCTTCGGAGACGTCACGGCAGAGACCACCAAGCCCCCCGGCACAGAAACAACCCCGGGGTTTGCGTTGGTAAGCGTGGAAGCAAGCGGACTACGACTAAGTCGTTTCATTTTACCGAGCACCAACCAAGAACGGAGTGCAGTAGCTTCCGCAAAAAAAGGCCAGCAGAACCACCTATGATCATGGATGGACTCTGAGTTGTTAGCTCGCGGAATATGTTTCTGACAGTCAAACCTATGGAGCAAATGGATGGGACCTTCGGTTCGGGCATGAGGTGTTGGCGAACACATTTACTTGACTGAGCGGACCAATCTATAAAGGCTGCTTGGTTGGTCACTCAAACTTTCAGAACATGGCCCAACCCCTTTTGAACAAAATGGGGACGCAATCTTGGGCTGTATATTGATGTTTTTGTCAGACCAGCAGTACAGCAGTCAGGCTGTGAGTCCCATCTTGTTCTGATTGTACATGTCTCAAGTGCATCCCTTTAGCAATCGGAGCAGAGGGCACCACCAAGCACATCATCTGAAGGTGTCACACAAGTTTTGAGACACATTTGACAAAACCTTAAACTTTAGAGCCTCCGGCTCAGTCCGCCTACATTGTCCTGTCCCTTTTCTCCTTCTTCTCCCTCGTGTGTTCTGTCGTCCTCTGTCCCTCCCTTTGCTCCCCATCCTCCCCATTCCCCCCAAGCCTCTCTCTCCTGAGTCTCCCTCTCTCTGTCTCTCTCTCTCTCTCTCTCTCTCTCTCTCTCTCTCTCTCTCTCTCTCTCTCTCTCTCTCTCTCTCTCTCTCTCTCTCTCTCTCTCTCTCTCTCTCTCTCTCTCTCTCTCTCTCTCTCTCTCTCTCTCTCTCTCTGTCCGTCTCTCTCTCTCTCTCTCTCTCTCTCTCTGTTTCTCTGTCTCTTTCTGTCTGCCTGTCTCCTTCCTGTCCACGCCCCTCTACAGAAAAAGGGTACCCTAATTCTTCCCTCTCTACTGGAGGACCTAGTCTCTCTCTCTCTCTCTCTCTCTCTCTTTCTCGCTCTTTCTCTCCGTCTCTCTCTCTCTCTGTCTTTCTCTCTCTCTCTCTGTCTTTCTGTGTCTCTCTTTCTCTGTCTCTCTCTCTCTCTGTCTGTCTCTTTCTCTGTCTCTTTCTCTGACTCTGGCTCTGTCTCTGTCTCGCTCTGTCTCTCTTTCTCGCTCTCTGTGTCTCTCTTTCTCGCTCTCTGTGTCTCTCTTTCTCTCTCCCTCTCTCTGTCTCTCTCTCTCTCTCTCTCTCTCCCCCGCTCTCTCCCTGTTTCTCTCTCTCGCTCTCTCTGCGTTGCAGCGTCACGTCCCCCCTGAGTTGCCTCGATATCCCGGCACTGCCCCTTCATGACCCTGAACTGTCATCTCACAACTGGCTTTCCCCTTGATTTCCACGTTTCCCGTGATGTCCCGGTTTCATGTCCCTCATGTCCCTTCCATTCCTTTCAACTCCCCCTTCATGTCCCTGACATTTTCTCGGTATGTCCGTGTCATTTTCCATGTATGTCCCGTTCTTTCGTTGCGAGTCATTTCCCTACATCTCCCGTCGTGCCGATTGGTTTCGTTGCGCTTTGTTTCCCTGTCATTCCCCCTGCACTCCCCTCGTTTTCATTTCTGTCCCTGTCATGTCCCTTTCAGTTCCCTTTCATTTCCCGTTGCTTTCCTGACATGTGGACTTCCTATTTCCTCCCCTCATTGCCTTGCACTTCCTCGCATTTCCCTTTGCAAAAAAACACTGTTTTTCCAGCGTTTTCGCAAAGAGGACGTCCAAAAACACAGAGTTTTTCCAGATTTTTCCTTGCACTTCCTTGGCTCCCCAGTATTTCCAACAAAAAACACGATTTTTCCAGCGTTTTCGCAAAGAGGACATCCAAAAACACAGAGTTTTTCCAGATTCTCTGCAAAAGCAAGCAGGAAACCCAAACCAGCAAAAAGCTGGCAGGGGGAATCGGGCCTGGGACCCCTGTTTTGCAACACCGAAAGACCGTTTAGTGGAACGTCATCAAATCACCGCGCGGTACGTGGGGACCCCCCCGACCCCCCTGTACCCCACGTATCAGACGTCGGGCGGGGGGGGGGGGTTGGGGGGGGGGTATCCTCTATCCTCTCTTAGGTGTCCGACACGCCAAGCAATGTACACCAGCTAGACCCCAGACAGCGAAAAACAGGCGGATGATTGCATGCCAGCACCTCTGACAGCCCCCTACAGCACACGGCCGTCAATCTCGCCCAACATGCGCCCGGACTCCAAACAGTGTCCCAAAACCAAGCACCCTGCCATCAATCTGTAAACATGCGCCCGCACCGTCACAAGCAGACCCAAACAGAATCCTAAAACAGCACCTGCGCCAGCACCCTAAACTTCATGCCCTATAGCACCCTACGGTCAATCTTGCAAAGCTGCTCCCGCACCGTCACCTGCATGCCTCCTAGCACCCAGCCGTCTATCTTGCAAAAATGCGCCTGCTGGTGACGCCACAAACAGCTCCCCAAACACACACCCTAACAGCTGCACCAGCACCAACTGCACGCCCCCGAATTTAGAACCCCCATAGCTTTCAGCTATCTGGGAAAAATAACAAACCCATCTTAGCGGAGCCTTCAAAGGACCCCTTTCGGCCTTTCGGGGAATTCACGCTGGTTGTGGGGCCGGTGACGATGTCAACCCAGGATTGCCAACGCCTTTGCTGCGGACACCCGAACGCGGATTGGAGTGGGGCGGAGTGGGCAGGTGAGAAGGTCCCACCAGAGTTTGGACGAAGATGCCCTGCCTATATGGGCACATGCGGTTTGTGTATTTTTTGGTTTCGAGCATCCCGTTTCGGTTGCTTTTTTCAAGGGAAGCCAAGGGGAAGTCGAGACTTTGGGGTTGCCCTATATCGAGACAAAGCCCAATATGTGAAGTAGGTCTCCAGGTGGATCTGACATCAGCCCAGCTTCTTTGGCCCAGATGGCTTGTAGCCTCAAGGTTCGAGGCTTCGACACCAAAATGACAGCCACCATGTTTTGGTTTCGTATCCGCATGGAGTTCCAAGGTTTGGTTTTACCGGCCATCAGTCTTCTGGTTTCGGGCGAAAGGTGTGCCCGAGAATGGACTTGACAGCTGCAGCCGCCATTCGACTCTGGATCATGGGTTAGAGATCTGTTGGTTTCCTTTGGGTTTCGCAAGCCTCCAAAAGGAATCGGTTCCCTGATTTTCAGCCATGCCACGGCCCAGGAATCGGAGCCCGCGGCGGGGGGGGGGGAGGGGGGGCGGCAGCGTTTGGGGCCGGTCACTGGGCCGTTTTGTTTGTTGTCGGCTGGGCCAGTCAGTCAGAATCGCGGAGCTGCTGCGGTTGGGGGCCAACTCAAAGTTGGCTGAGGTTGAAAGACGATGTGGCCTTCCAGCCTTTTCGGAACATTGCTCATGTCAGGCAGCCCTAGTTGTTGCTTTGGTACGAGGCTTTCTCCTTGCCAGTTGTTTGAAGGTGATTGGAGCGCCCCTCACCTTTGGGTCGACCAAATGCACAGCTTTTTCATCATTGAGGGGTTGCTTGTGGCAAAATCATCAAATATTCACAGAGGTCAGGGTTGTGTCAATTACGATTTGCGACTTGGACGGTTCCTTTTGGCTTCCCATGCCATTTGCTGAAATGTGCTGGATCCAACTGGAAATACTGGTGGGAGAGAATCCCAAATGGCAACCCTCAGACTGGCTTCGTTTCACCATCCTTTCCCAAAAAAACGGGCTCCGTTTTTTTGCCTTTCTGGACACAGCGCTTCAGCTTCCGTTCGAAGTTGGAGGTTCGAACTGGCAGGGTCTAACCCGGCCAGGTGGACCCCAAGAGAGTCCAAGATCGAGCTGAAGCGCGGTGCATCCTGGGCACCCTGGCAGTCGCCGAGGGCCTTGCCAAGGCCGGGCGCTGACCCCAGGACCTCTCGGAAAAAGATTGTGGTTTTTCACGCCATGAAAAGGGGGTATTTTGGTAGGATGCGTGCAGCAACAACAAACATTATATATATATAGAGTAAATATTCAAACGTTACTCCCCCGAAGACCGCACCTTTTCGATGACCTTGAGGTGAGTGGCAGCTCACATGACATCATTCAGAACCGGCAAAAACTCCAATCGTCTTTTCCGGGTGTTTGTGGTGGCTCACATGTAGACCCATGCAACATTGGTCAGATAGAAGGCGCTTACATTTGGGAATATTGACCATACGAAGCGCAACTGGAAAGAATTCTGAGAAGCCTTTGAGAACAAAGAGCTGCATTTTGCACAGACTTCCGGCAAAGTTAGAGCTTGGTAATATTCAGGGTTGTCCTATAAGGAACTCGCTTCCGTGTTGAGGAATCTATAAGTTGAATATGCCTGCAACTTTCAGTATGCCACATACACCCGAACATAGATGTTATTGTACTAAACATGAAAGAGGCTACCAAGCCATCCATTCACGATCCCGGAGCTACAAGCATAGT
>CAUJNA010002157.1:40000-133226 GCA_963377175.1 Effrenium voratum
AGGTTAGCAAGGGATGCCCCCAACCATAAATAGGTGGCCGGCTTCTTGATTCTTTGCATGGTTCTGGGTAGACCATTTTAGTACCGGGGTTTGATTCTGACTCACTTGACCATCTTTGTCCACAAAATCGATGGCGCTGGTGACCAAACCATCAAACAACTGAGGCACAAAGGATGTTTACCTGTTGGTGGTTGCAAGGCACCGATTGGGAGTGACCCTATCAACCAAGATTCAAATCGGGTTTCGCTCCTTCACTGGCGCGAAGTGGATTTGTCGACATACACCGTAGCTTAGGGGGGCAAGGGACACTTTGGGACCCGGCAGACATGGCGGGAAGTTGGGGTGCGGGAAGGGGCAGTGGAGGGAAGAGAACCAAGACCTTTGATATTGAAAGCGAATGCAAGGAAGCAGGACCAGCAGCTTACCGCCAGCTGCACATCAGTGCCTTGGCGAAACGTGATGGGACCGCCGGTCGAAGCTTGCTGGTTCTCAGAGGCTATTGGAGTATCCCGTTGCCAACATACCGGATGGGACCGACAGCGAACCATTTCTTCTTTTTTTTAAACGTTCCTACGTTCCTACGTTCCTGCCCCGTTCCAAAGCCGCAAAAATCAGCTGTCGCGTAAGCGGTGGTTTGCGCTTCCCCGGAACACCTACAGGGCGCTCACTTTGAGCACTTTCTATCCCAAAGTGCCACGAAATCTGCCTCCCTTTTCTTTTCTTCTTTTCTCTTCTCTTCTCCTTCCGCTGTCATCTGCTTTCATGATAGCTAGCCTTCACCTAGCGCCAGTACTACGTATGGAAGTTCCTTCTAGACTTCCTTCATTGTCCACGAAGGTGACTCGCACAAGGCGACCGTTGTGGAAACGGGCGCTTTGTGGGTTGTCTCGGGGCAGGGGGCCATCCCTGCATCTTGCTCAGTGGATCTCTTGCGGTGAAGGACCAAGTTCCCAGTGGTACATGGCAACGAAATCAGCTAGTTGTAATGGAAACCGGTTCCCATTTTTTCAACGGATGTGGTAGCTGGAACCACGGAGAGCAGAGGCTTAGGGCATTTGTGGGGGGGGGGGGGGGAAATCGTGCCCAGCTGATGACTTTGTTCTTACTCAGTGAGAGAGATAGTAGGCGGCGCAATGCAACCTGGCTGGAATCTTTCTGCAAGGATTCTGCAGATTCCTTATTTGGCTTGACATTCTGGGATAGCAGTAGTGTGTTGTGGGCAATTCGACTGGTATCCTCAGCAATTTAGATTCAACTCCTGTCAATGGAATGGTTCTTCCTTGCAAGACCTAGGTTTTGTGGCATGCTTGATTGCCATGCCAGACAGACGCCAGCCAGACAGACGCCAACCAGACAGACGCCAGCCAGACAGACAGCCACGTGATCAAGGATAACCAGCATATTTGTGTTCCACCACTGTAACACTAGACAAATACCCCTTGAATTCTTCGTTTCGACCTAGAAGTTGCGCCCCGGAAATGAATGTTCCCGTTGCCTCGTCTTGCCTCGCTTCACGTTGAGGCTGGGTTCAGCATGGTGAGCTTGCTGATCTCCCTGGCCGGATCCTTGCAGTGCCTCGGGCGGAAAATTCTCATGGGAGGGGGGGGGGGGCGGTTGTTTGAGGCGAAATTCGTTGACCGTCCATGCCGGGCGAAGTTGAAAACTCATCATCGACATTATCATGCGTGTTTTCCTTTTTGTGAGAGGGGTTGTTGATTGTGGGGAGCGCGACAAGCAAGGTCACAGCCTTGCGATGCATCGGTTTTATCAGGACTGACAAAGCGTCGTTAAGCAGCGGGCAGGCCAGCCAAGCACTGCACTTTGAGGAATCCTCGCTGAAATTCCAAAATGGATCCCTGGTAACCAGTTCCAAAACAGAGCCGTCCAGAACTGAAGCGCAAAAAGGGGCTGCGGAACTGTGCGCACGTACGGCGCTGGTTGTTCCCCAGGCAGTCTGCTTGGCTTCCATACTAGCTGCCCATTCTTGATGTCCGGTCTTTTAAGTGCCATCAAGGTTCTATGCTAGACACGCAATGGACCGCCCGATGTTTCCTGCTCACCCCTAAATTCAAGCATGGAACCAGTGTCGGCCGCTGAGGCTGTCCATTGTGGGTGCCTTGGCTCAAGACCTGCGCGGAAGAAGCGATGAGTTGGACCTGTGTCTTCATCTTTTTTTGGGGGACCGTGATCACCGACCAAAGGCCTGTTGATCGACCACAGCACGGACCGTGTTATTGCTTTTGTGGTTGTTTTGCTTGGCTTCTTGTGTTTTCCGGAAGGAGAGGGTTAGGTGGTGAAGCCATGTTTAGGCATACGGCCATGAATTCTAACAGGGAGCCGCCTCAGAAGTAGTTGGACATGAATCCCCAGCTAAATGATGTCCAGTCCACCAACGGGTCCGTTTTTAAATTCCACACCCATGGTGACGAAATCCTGAACCACTTTGAAACCATGGTTGAACATTTCCATTAGCACATTCACACAAATATATTTTATGGAGCTTTGCTTTTCATTTCCTACCCCTGTCGAATAGGAGCAACCCTCGGTCATGAGGGTTCTTGGTGCGAAATTCCAGGGATTTCGCCCGCCCATCCTGAAGAACAGGGCAATCATGATTCCAGGATTCTTGGTGCCATCATTCCAGGGTTTGAGGTGGTGCGAAATGGATTTCGCCCATCCACCGCAAGTCTCTTTTCGGAGAGGCTGCGAGATTGTGGCGCAGCACATCGAGGAGAAGCTCAGCGGAGGCCTGAATCTCATCGGAGCGAGCCTCGGCTTTGCGGGCGCTGGGTGATTTGGGGATTTGGCTCAAGGAATGCAGACGTTTGGTGCCTTGTGCCTTGGGGCTTGGGCTTGGGTCCTTTGGGGCCAGTTGGGGCCTCTTTTTCAGGTTTTGACCGTTCGGCGTTTTGAGTTATGTTTGGTCTTGCAGTTTTTGGCCAGGCAAATGAGGAGCTGGTCGGATCTGTTGATCCCCCTTTGCAAGCTTTGGGGGGAAAAGAATCGACCTCGGGATTTTCAAACTATTGTCCTTGTTGATGTACTCATAAGCCCGCGGTTGATGGAACGAGTGGTTCCCACTTTGGGGCTGAATTGAGAACCGGCCAGCATGGTGTTCTGGTGTTGATTGAAACGGGGCCATATGTCTGGCTCTTTGGATAGGTGCTTCCATGTAGCTTTCCGTTGTAAAACAGCTGGGCCCGCTCCCCAGCCCTCATGAGATGTAAAACATGCGAGTTGCGGTCATGGTCTGCTGGGTCTTTCGTCTTGACATTTGTTTGTGCTTTCGGGTGCCCCCCCCCCCAACAAAATACATTGATATACATATATATATATACATATGCAACGCCCCCCCCCCCCCTGGTGCCTCGGCTTTGGTTGATTTCAGCGCGCAGGCTGTAGAGTTTATTTTTGTTTGCACGGACTTTAAGCACAGACGAATGGGCTTGCAGTCCATCATGGCACGATTCGAAATGTCCCAATATGATACCTGGTTACTTCAACTAGAGTCAGACTTTTGAATATGATTTGGTTAGGATATAGTTTTCAAAAATGTGGTTATGCCAAACCTGGCTCAACTACAGCTTATATAAGCAAATCCTTTCCAAATAGGAGCTACATGAGAATATAAGTATAGCTTCGGGCAAACTCCAACTAATCTTCAACAAAAGAAGCTAGGAGTTGATTTCCAAATATAATCTAAGTGTTAGATATAATCTAGTACGAACACAACTCAATCAGATTTTCATAACAACAGTTTAATAGAGACTACTTCTCAAATTTAGTTCGTATTAAAAATGGCTAAACATTTAAGGGACTTCTACAAGGAAATTCGAAATACGATCCGTGTTATTTATATCCTGGCCCTTTTGCAGCATAAGAAAGGTCCGAAATTAGACTTGTTAGACGGTGTTCCAAAAGGAAATTTCAAGGGAAGAGAGGTTCAAATTCTAAAACTATTTCGAAACAGGGATTCTAGCTGAATCAGTTGTATTTCAAGTTCTATTTGCACAGGACAACAATTAAAGCTCATTCTATCTCAAAAGGCGGAGGTAGTAGATGAGCAAATGTGGAGAGGTAGTTCAAGAGGGGGGGGGTTGACGGTGTGTGAACATACATGCATATGTATGTATATATATATATATATATGTATGTATACACATACATACACACATATACAGTACCCCTAATGATCCTGCGCCTCTTCATTAAAAAAAAAAAAAAACTGTAAAACACAGTTCTTTTGAGCATTACACCTACCCTTGCTTACCTCCTGGAAAAGGGTCAACATGCTTCATGTCTAACATGAAGCAAACCGCTCACCAAAAGCAAGTGAAAATTTGTCTATCTAATAACTTGAAAGTGTTTCCACTAAATCGCTAAGCACTTGATAGTATTTTACCAATGGATGGAAAAATCAAGATTGAAGATTACACGGAACACTTTCCTGAGAATTGTCAATCCCGGCCAAACCCAAACAACATTCAAGTTCTTCTCACACTTGAAAGTGCTGTACCACTGGATTGAGGATTCAATATCGAGGATTGCACAAACAACAACTTTCCTAAGAATCATCCAGCCTGTTCAAAACCCTGAACATGATCAAGTTGTTCTAAAATTTCGAACGTATTTTACCACTGGATTGAAGATTCAAGATTGACATATTTCACGGAAAGCTTTTCCGAGAATCTTGTTGAACACCGAGAGTATTGGGACACACCAGTTTTTTTTTGCTTAAAAAATATCAAAATTCTGGGATTCACGATTCAATATTCCCAGGAAATAAGATTATATTGAAATCTTGAATCTTAAATTGCTTTAACCATGAGATTCAAGATTTCAAAATAATCTTTTTCTGGGAATTTTGAATCTTGAATTTTGAATCCCATATTTTTTTTCAAAAAAATGAAAAAGTATGAGACGCAAGACTTAATATTTGCAGGATTCCAGAAAAGATTGTTTTGAAGTCTTGAATCTTGAATTCCAGATTGTGACATTGAACGTCTCCCAGCAATCTTGGGTCCAGAATTCTTAATTGTAGAATTGTGGCACACCCCCTTCTTGGTGCCCAAACTTGGCCCAAAAATGCAAAATTACCTGGAAAAATGACTGAACGCAAGCGAAACCTAGGCACCAGGGGGGGGGGGGGCGTACCATATATATATATATGTTAACATATGTATGTATGTATGTATAGAATAAAATAGGTATAAAAAACCATCATAGCAATCATAATATTAATAATTATAGTAACAATATTTATAATCATAATCATAATACTAGTCATACTCACAATTATAGAAAACAAACTAATCATAACCAAAATAAATAATATGAACAGCAACAGTAATAATGATAATAGTAACCATAATAATTAGAACAATCATAATAATTTGTAGAAATAATAACAATAGAAATATTGTCGATAACAACAATAATCATAACACCAATACTATTAGTAATAATATTAATAATAATGATAATGATAATGATAATGTTAATGACAATGATAATAATAGTACTAGAAACAATTACAGTAGTGATAACAACAATAACTAGTAGAACCAACAGCAACAATCACAATAACAATAATCATAAATACTAATAATATTACGAATGCTAAAAATGATAATGACAATGATCATGATATTGACAATGAAAACAAAAATGCCAATAAAAAACAAATAATACCAATACTACTAATAATAATAAGCAGAATCATAATAATCGAAGTAAGAGTACCAACAATACTAATAATAATCATAAACAACCAGTAGCCGTCCTTTTGGTTCTCCTGCAAATCACAGCAAAGGGAGCACCCTCCAAAATCCTCAAAAAGGACACCCAAATCTGTGGCCCCCAGGCGGGGTTTGCCTTCTAGAAAAACGAGCCCGTGATGGCACTTCAGGTGCTTGAAACAAATCGGTATTGCGATTTGGTAGTTTAAAATGGTGATTCCTTCAGAAAAGCAATGCAAAGAGGTTTGGAAAGGCACCCGGCTGCATTGGACCATGAGCAGCTTTTCAATGGGTCAGATATGAAGCCTTTTGTCATGCAGAGCACGCAAGGAGCGGCCCGGCAAACTTCGGCAAGACGAACGTCGACCCCAGCGCCCTGGCCAAAGTGGACAAACTCTGGATCTTTTTCATTGACAACCCGTCACAAGCTGAAGACGTTTCTGAGAATCTTCTGGTTGCTTTGGTGCACCACATCGATCACAAGATTCGGGGGGTAAACCGAAACCGTGCACGGTGAAGGTTTGCCTTGAAAAATATGACCCTCATTTCGAGGTTTGAGAAGTCTGAGTTTTGCAGATAGCTCAATGTTTTTTTCTGGAGTCCTACTTGCAGGAAGGAACAGTGGATGTTTGTTCCCTGCCCAACAGGATTCCAGTCAAACCAAATCAAAGCACAGGTTCACACGGTTTTCAGATGTTAGAGGGAGCGCATAATGCTGCATACGGACGGAAGTCGCACTTTGAGCCCACCATTGAGTTCACCAAGTTGAGAAGTTTTTTCCATCGGAAGGGTTCATAGAAATCAAGTACAAGAGGTGGCTTCACTTTCAGCGCTTCGCAGCTTCACCGTCTATGAAGAATGTGAGCCATCCAGTGCCTCCGCCCACGTTATCTCGCAGTGGCACTGTGAGGCCTGAACAGCCTGAGAAAAGCGGTGCTCAGCACACTTGGGTACCGCTCAATGTCCAACGGTGGTTTGAAAGTTTTCGCCTCGAGTCCATGATTTGGGTGGTTCCCACGTTTTGGGCCGAAACAAGTTGGCTTTCCTGCGTGTCAAAACTAGAGTTTGTTGCTTTGGGACGTGACCACCCGAAAACAACCAGCGGGTGGGGGGACAGCCCAAACATAGATATGGTGCAGATGTTATCAGGCAGCCTGTTTCCGCATAGGAGCTCGCAATGATTGGCGGGCAACTGTTGTTTTTTTTTTGGGACAAAGCCACCCGGAATTGAGCTGCAACTCGCGAACCGCAGGCAAGCTGAAGCAGATGTCGGAAGCTCTCTACAAGCAGCTTTCTCCAGAACCATGGCTAGCAGGTGGAACAGAATGACTGTCACACTGGAAAGTGAGATTTTCTCCGCCATCGCTCGCTTCATGTTTTTGGCGTCTGTTTGCGTCTGAACTTGGTAGGCAGGCTTGAGGAGCTAGATGGAGTTGACAGCCGAGGGTAGAGCGAGTGCTGCTGTGGCCGAAAAAGGAATCCTCATGTTCACCTTGTTGTTTATTTGATGCCGTCCTTCATTTGCAAAGCGTATCTGCGCGTCTCCGAGTTGTCGGTTTGTTTCTTAGATCATGTAGGTTTGTTGATCACCTGCTGCCTGTGGAAAGTGGTGACTGGCCAGAAAGTGTTGTTTCTAACGATGCTGCTTGGTGGTCAAACACAGGGCGACCCTTTGTGAGAGCACAGTGTGGTCCAGTTCAGGTAAGGCCCCTTGAATTAGTCCATCAGGGGCAGACCGAAGAGGCCTGCCGACCATCAAAGGGCAGCTAATGGCAGAGATCAGAAAGTCGTACTTTCTTGCGACACGAGATAGCTTCTGAGAAGCTGAGTTGTGGAGGCAATGTGAGCTGCAATGGCCGTTTTCGGAAAGTTTTGCAATGGTTCTGGCGCCGTTTTGGCCACACTCGAGAAAGCTTGCGAACACTATTCCCAGTTGATCTTATTCTCCGCTTCATTGGCTTTACAGCTGATGGTGCCGAAAATTGAGACAGCCCTGTTGGACGTTTTCCAGGGTTTTCCCTTGCAATCTTCGGTCTCTGCTCATCAGATACAACCAGATACCGTTCTCCTTTATTCTCATCTTTGCTTGCTGGGCTCTCAAAATTAGGGTTTTCCACACAAATGAGTGCTTTTTCCTAGCTCTCCTCACCCAAAAGGGTTTCCATCCAAAAAACGCGGTAGCCTCGAGCCGTTTGCCCAGGTTCTCCTACCCCAAAAGGGGTTTGCCGGTTCTCTAAAAAAGCAAAACCGACCCCCTCCCCCCCCCCCCCCCCCCCCGGGCTTGTCGCGTGGGTTAGGACAACTTCGGCAGCGACACGGGCACCGCCATCGCGCCCTCCATCAACGCCGCCGGGGCCTCGGCGGCTGCCGCCGCCTTCAGCACCGCCAGCGCCACCTCCGGGGTTGGGGCCGCCGCGGCGGCGGCAGGGCCCGTGGCGCTTGGGCGGCGCCTCTTCCTGGGAGGAGGTAGGGAGCAGAGGAGGGAGGGTCAGAGAGGCCCAGACTGTGGGCCTGGACCTGTGCTAAAGTTGGGAGGTTTGTTGGACCTGGATTCTGCTCTTCTTTCTTTCGTGGAACTCGGACGCCGGCTGAAATCTCGGCTGGCAGCTGATCTGCAATCAGCGGACCTGGGTTTGTTTGATTCATGGTCACGAGTTGCTGTCGGCGAACAAGCAATCTTCCAAAAGAACAATGCAAACACCGTTTTGAGGTTTTCGAGGCTCTCCTTACCTGCTCAACTCTCCGAGAATTTTTTTTCCCCACTAGTTTGTTAGGCAACCATGCCAATTTCTCCGAACGCGGCAAGCTTCAACACCTGCAACTTGCGTGTTTCTTGTGGCTTTTTATCTCCTCGTCGCTCCTTCAAGCATGCCGAATTGGAAGTCTTCAAATAGCTCGGCATCAGTGTGTATGCCCCCAGAGCCTTCTTTCAAGGGTGGCGGGTGCAGGCTGCCCTCTGTCAAGTTTCAAAGCAAAGGGCCTGCTTCTATAATGTACCTGGCACTTTTGGAAGATCCGATTGAGGTGTCGCTTTCCGTTTTGTTGTTTTGTTTTGTTTTTGGGCTGTTTGTCTTTGCTTTTCCTCCACGGTTCGATGGCGTCGGAGTCTTTTTTCTTCTTCCTTTTCTTTGGCCAGGCCCTGAGAACATCATGACCCAGTGTGTGGTGGACATCGCCCAAGCCCTCACCCAGTTGGCGCTGATGGGGGTGACCATGGATTCACTCGCCAACGCCAGGGCCTCAGGGCCTTGAGTCAAGGTTTCAAGGCTTCAAGGCCTGAGTTCTCCCGCGGCGGGGGGGTTCAGGGATGGAATGGAGTGGTTTTCGCTTCCCAGGAAAGAAAAGGGTGAAGAGTGAGCGACTTTTCCGGCTGATACCTGGGCTTATGATTTGGTTCCGGGCTGGCGGTCCGCGGTTTGCGATGTTGATGGTATCAACAGCCTGCACTCCCGAATAGTGATGGGGTCTCTTTTGTATATGTACAACATAGGAGATTGGAAAAGAATAAAAAAACATGTACATATGATATACACACACACACACATACTTTACGCTTTTTTTCTTCTCCGCCGGTTTCATGTTGGCAAGGTGGACACCTCATGCTTTCGGATGGATGGAAGGCCGGTGGATGTGAGGCGGACTGCCGGAATCCCTTCCTGGGCATCACCTTCGCCAAAGCCATCCCCAAGCCCATCCGCAGCCGAGTGGAGAACTCCGTCCGGGCGCGCCCCCGCTCGGAGAGGGGAGGGGAGGGGCTGGAGGCAGAGGTGTCCTTTTCGGTGGTTTTGGTAGAAAAATAGAGGGCGAGTCCTGGTTTACCTGGTGGTTTAATCATCTACCAGGGTTATCTATTTTTCTAGGACACCTATGGCTGGAGGTTTTGTGGGGGACGGAAGAGTTGGGGCTGAGAGGTTTGAGGTGGTGCTGTTGGTTTGACATGGCTGGTGGCGCAAAAAGTTGCCGTGTTCCAACTTTTGGGCAGATCTTTAGCCATAGCCACGGGGCATCTCAATTGGAGCCCAACTGTTGTTTTGGGCCGGTCTTTAACGAGCGCCGGCAAGCCAGAACCGAAACCAACAAAGGCTCGCCTGAAACTGGAAACCTGGCCGTTTCAGGCCAGGGAGCTCTCGAAGCAGTGGCTCCGTGTGAAAGATAGCAACCCCCCCCCCCGGATGCGGAAGCGTTTGCCAGGCGGCCTGCGCTCTGGGCATCAACGGAGTTCTGGCCAATCTCGGAGCGCAGCCGAGGGGGGGAGGGATGGACCGTATGGAAGGACCGGCGAGGAATATGTGTGAGGGAGAATCATCAACGAACATTGGGAGAATAGGCAATAATACAGAATTCCGAGGTCTCATTTTGCAGCAGTACTATATCAGATATGTTTTCCAGTGCATGCAAGTCACAACAGCTTCATTCCCAGTAGCAAAGCCCGCTGTAGTGCATTGTAGCTGTCTTGAAAGAGCGGACCAGTAGATTCTGAGCCTTCTCACTGGTCGTGGGCACCCTTTGACCATCCAACTGCGCCACTCACCTGTATTTTGCTGCGTAAAGAGGTTCAATCGTTGTAGGTTTATGGTGGCAGAGCTGCTTCTTATAAGCCGCAGTCCGGCCGGCGTCAGCTGGCAACGCCGGAATTTCATTATTATCCAACATACAACACAAGATGCTGATCGTTTTCCATCGCGGTGCCACCCATGCCCAAACAACATGATTGCGCTTCAAGTCCATGTGTAGCAAAGTGATTGCCGTTATTGGGCCTGTGTGTTGGAAGAGTTCGAAATTTCTGTCCACGTGTTGCAAAATGATCGCCAATCTCGTCAATGTCTTCGCTGTTTTGAATGCATGTCGTAAAAATGATTGTGCATTTGCGCTGTGAAATTGTGTGCGTTGCATAATTTTCATTTCGGTGATGTAAAGTGATGCCCCTTTCCAGAGAAGCCAAGCGCGACGCGGCGGGTATTGGGGAACACTGCGGAAGCGTGGTGGTTGGCACCACAAGCTTGGTCCCACCCATATTACATTGACTTGCATGTTTCACATCCGCTTTCCTCATTGGGTTTGGTCTGCTTTCTGAAAAGCACCCCTCCTGGAATGAATGGGAAGCTTGCAGCTAGAGTTGGTGTACATGGGCCAAACGAGTTTCCAATTCATATAGACCGCTCAGCGATTTCCAAAGAGCTCGCGCCAAAATTTGCCTCCGGAGCTTCGGCGCGCAGGTTTGGTCCTCTAGACCACCCCCCCGTTTCTTTTGCGTCCATCGGGTCCATCGGGACGGTCGGGACGCAGGAGTAGTTGTGGTCTTCCTCTCCTTCACCTCGTGGCAAGCCTCAGGCGTCAGAAGGATCAGCGGGACCGTGATTCTTGTTTTACAGGGCAATCTTGTGTGATCATGCGTGTGATCATTCGAAAATAATCCAGTTGTTAGAATACCCAACTTGTACCAAGTACCATTGCGCCTGGCAAGGGCTCACCCAGACAATGCGGGTGTGGCGTTGCACGAGAGGCCTGTTGGCCTCAGCAGTGGACCGTCCGCCGCTGTGGATGGACGAGCTTTGATTGCTTGAAGTGTGGGACTGTCATGAACCCCTTCACGCTGAATGTCCCGTCTGATATTTGAGGGGCCCTGGGACACATTCAAGCACATATTTGGTCAATCAGAGGTGTTCGGCAATTCCTCGCTTTCAGCAGGGTGACTTAATTTGATTTGTGCGGATGAGGTCCTCGGGGCCCTTTGAGCAAAGGCCGTGGTGGGTGCTTCTGAGGTTCCACTGCACCAACCAGGCCAACGTAAAGGCCATTTGCGGTGCCGGTGTGGCAGGCGAGGGCAACGCGGGAGGGAGGGGTTATAGCATCCTGGGAGCTTACGTGGCTGGGAGCTTGCGTGGCTAGGTTGTGTAGAGAAAATTGACTAGCATGAAGGACGCTTCTCGTACACCCTTGGGCCATTCGAATCCATTCACACAATGCGCCTGCTCCATGCCTGCTTCCCTGTTCTCGTCACCAGGCATAGAGGCAGGCTTGGCTGGCCTTGCTGGATCCGGGGCCGCCGCCTATATAGCCTGCACAGAGGGCGGGCGCCTTGTCGGCAAAAGGTACCAATCCAAGTTCCCCTTGCAGCGTTTGCTTTTGGTGCCTGGCTTTGGGGTCGTTTTTGTCAACAGACAGGTGAGCTCGGTTGGGATGTTTTGTTGTAGTTTGACACAAAGAAAAAAAACACACACAATCGCACGCACGAACAAACAACCAAACAAATAAACACCACTCGGACACTCTAAAGGCAGGCTTCAAGTTGGTTTCCTTCAGAAGCCCAAAGCAACACATACCACATGTTGCTCGTCAGAGTGTGGTACCTCGCTTGGATGGTGCCATGCCTCCTGTCCGCCGTCTTCATGGCCACATATTCCCGCAGATCTCAGGAGTGTTGAAACGAGTAGGTGAAAAACAATCCCTTGGAAATGAGCGGAAGCCGTTTGGACAACGGCAGGAGTTTGCGCACAGCCTCAACGCCTCTTCACTTAGAGATATTCAGCAGTTGAGGATGGATCAGGGGATGTCTCCTATCAGCTAAGTGTTGAACCTGGATGCTCGATTGGGGGGTTCTATTTTGGGGCCTGCTTTGTTGCTTGACCTTGTTGATGAACCAGGGGGTCGGTCAATACTCAGGCTTCCAAATGGCAATTTCCTCGAATTGCAACCGGGGGTTATCTCGTCGTCGGAAATCCATGCAGGTTCTACTTTCCCACGGTTGCAAGTCTAGATCGGGGCGTCTCCATGCAATCTACTTTGGCTTCAGGCCCTTCTTTGTAGAAACTACTGTAGTGTAGCAAATTGACCTAGATTTTCAACCATCAAGATTAGACATGTCCTTGCTTGCTCAGAAATTGATTCAGGGATACATGCGCCGTGCAAACAATTGGGGCTGCAGCCCCTCAGTATCCGTGCACAGTTGTGGCACGGAGCAGATATTTTTGACAAAGCAACATGTCGTCAGATGGAGAAGCTTTCGTGGAGGCCTATGCCAGCACCGACAAGCAGATGGGAATTGCCGCGGAAATAATCTGTTGGTCAACTGCTGCCCAGGTGCCGCCATTTTACGGACGTGTCAGCTGGTTCAGATATGAGGAGCTCAGATAGATGATCGGGCCGCGCTCCAAGCAGTGGAGCCAGAGCGATCAGCTCAGAGACCGTGTTGAAGGAGTGAAGTATTTCAAGAACGCTCGAGAAATACTTCCTGACAGGATCTACGAACGTGTACCTTTGCCAACTTCTCAGCTTCTTCAACCGCCGGGAAACATCACGAGGTTTTCACGTGCAGCCCGGAGCTTATGCAGATCCAGATGATCCCGACGCTTGGGCGACACGTCGAGACTACGACGGCGCGACACCGGGACTCGTTTCCGTTCAGTGGTAACCTGGTCGCCCAATTCTTCATCATTCAGAGCGAGCTAACCAGATTGGTCAGCGGAACGTCGTTGAGAAACATTCCGCTTGAGAACTATAGCTATGAGACGCTAGCGTTTCACTGTCGACAAGTTTTGCGAGCACTCTCCCGTTAGCGCCTACGCAATCCTTCAGTTCTTCAGGTCGACAGGAAGCGCAAACAAGCGGCGTCTTGGAGCAAGGTGCAGTTCCGACACTTCTCGAACTCACACGTGAGCACTGAGCACACTCCTGACTGTGACCACGTCACACGCGAAGCATTTGCAATGTGTCGTGAACCAGTTCCATCCTCCAGTGCCGAATATGCTCTAGTCAATCTTGCTTGCGTGGCAAAACAAGAATCATGGAGCCTCAGTCACTGTGTCTATACGACGATGAAGGCGTCAAGTTGGCGCCTGCAGGGCCATCAGTAACCGAGACAGCGTGTGTGTCCAAGCCCACGTCAGGGCCCGAAGGAAGCAACAACCTCTGGAGCTTTCTCAGTCCAGTTTTCAAGAAGCCCGACCGGAAAAAGACGTCAGAAGAGGTCTTGCGCAGGAGGCATAGGGTTGAAAAGGGCACGGGCATTTCGTCGGAAGGAGCCATGGTCAAACTTGATCTTAGGACAAGGTTGGTCAAGGTCAACCCACAAAGGTCCGAAAAGATGAGATGGAAAACCAGGGAGCGATGTCTGGTGGCCAGACGAGAAAGAAGCGCCTCAGCAAGAGAAAGGTCCCTCACCTTACTTTCAGCGACATCTGCCAAGACTGAGTCAGAGACTGCGCAAGATCTGTCTTCCATTCCAGAACATGCGCGCTGGAAGTGCGTGAGCAGGTCTAGGTGAGATCTTTGGAGTGCGAGACCGACTGAAAGGAGGAACTGAAGCCGGCGAGAAGAAGAGAAATGACAGACCAAAGACTAGGGGGCAAAGAGACAAACGAGCATGAGAGCGTGCAAGACACTATGACTGAGAAGATCTCACCTACACCTTCGAGGATTATTAGGCCACCGCGAATGAACCCAAAATGAACCGCTGATGAGTGGAAGGTGCGATGCTGACTGATCCACATGATGAATATAAAGCCAACTAAGCAGAAGAAGGAAACAACAAGAGCGAAAGAAAACAAACCGGCGCAATGCTTCACAGCAGAGTGGCAAGGAGTTGACTGATCATGGTCTGACTCCAAGAACAACAGCAAGATAACACTTGGTGTTGGCGATGATTATCACGAATCGAAATGTGACATTGCTTTCTCGAACCGTGTCGTGAGAGACGGTATATAGATGTGAAACACGGTACCGCGACACTGCCGACCGACAAGATTCCGCGTTGATCGTTCCGATCATGCAGAATTGTTGTCATGGACTTTGACCACGCCGATATGCCAGCTGAGGCGCGCGTTTCACATTGCCAAAGACACAGAGAGTTCTTGGAGAACTAGCTGTCTACTCGAAGTACAACTTTTGATGACGCATGCGCACTGTTGCATCTAATCAGATCATGGTTTTGAGTCAATCACATGGTTAGGGAGACATGTCATGGCCACGGCAGATACTGATCTCAGACGATTCTCTAGAGCACCGCAGCTGAGGCTCTTTTCTCTGTTGATCTGCCACACTACAGAAATGTCTACAAGGAAGGGCCTTAAGCCAAAATAGGTTGCATGGAGATCAATGTGCATGGACAAGCAGAACAAAAGCAGACACAAACTTCTTTTGATCTCCAGCATCGAATTAGATCAAACCCAGGACAAGTCCTAGATTCTCTCATGTCTTTACATGCCCCGTAGGATATACCCGTGCGCCGTGTACACGATTGGGCTCTACCACTCAGTATTCCAAAGCCGCACAGTGGCGTGGGGCACCAGCTGTTGGGCAGAGACTCATCTGTGCTGGCATGAGTGTAGCAAGCTGTATGACCTCCCGGAGTTTTCACCAAACCAGGCCTGCTTCGTAACGGAACGCATAGAGAGCGTTGCATGTTGGCATTGCCAGGGGTCCAGCCCGCCCTGCCATTTCCTTGACATGTTTGGGAAAATTTTGTCACCAAACGACTCCTTGTCAAGAACGGTATGGATCCTTGGGGAGAAGCTAGAGAACATTGTGATAGAGGGGTTCGCGTGCCTTATATTCTGGAAGCTCCTTTGTTGCGGTTGGCCGCTTGGAATCGCCTTTGTGCGGCGCCTTTGGGTTTTGTGGATGGGAAGAGTACTTTTCCCGCCTTGCTTTTGTTTTTCCGTTCCTCCGCGCTGAGGAGGATCAACAAGACCACCGCGCTTATCACAAAATTCACCACGGACTACCTGAACGAGGCAGATGTTGGCAGCTGACGTTTGTGTTTCGATTTGCCATGGTTTCTGACAAATCGGGTTCACGACCCACTCTGAGCGCAAAGGCTGATGGTTTCTGACAAATCGGGTTCACTCTTTCCAGTGCATGAACTGAATCTTTATGTGCAGAGGAGGTAGTGTCGAGAAGGGCGAGGGGTCCCAACCCAAGCCACGGTCATTGCTTGCGCCGTCACCTAGAAGTCCTAACAGCTCTTGTTCCAGAGGTGTGTAAGTAGTGACCGTGTTCAAATGCTGGTTGGTTTCAGTTTTTTTGTTCTTTTCCGTTCTAGTATTGGAAGGCACTGCGGCACCACATAAGGTTCCTTGTCTTGTTTGAAGCCTTCAAGTTGTACTGGTCCGACGCACCGTGGGAAACGCCATGGTTTGCTAAATTGAACAGGGTGAAGCACCGAACAGCTTCCTCAGCTTGAGAAGGGACTCATATCATCCCCCCTGGTTTGGCAAGCGTTTGGGCCAGCCAAGCACGTTTGCCCCCGGTTTTTCCTGTTGCCGCGCGACAACCCGCGGATTGGCAGAAAGGCGGAGCCGGCGTGGTCCTTGTTCTGGAGGGTCTTGCTTCGAAGATGAATGGGACAAAGGCAAAGGTTTTTATTGAGGGCCAAGTTGAGGGAGCAATGACCGCGGCCCACGGGAGTTTTGACCGCGCATTGACCCAGGCAGCGGAGGATGTGGTGCAAGAGACATGCCGCGGCCTCGAAAGTGTGGGGCGCGGCTCTCTAGCAGGTGCCTTTGTGGATTTCTTGGCGGAACAAGGCAAACTGTATTTGTTGTGCACAACCTCCCGAATGGCTGGTGGACAGAAACTTTAGTGGAAGCAATGTCCACATGGCGGTTGGTTAATGTTGTCACTGTTGGCGTCATCTCAACAAGTGGGGGTGGGGTTAAATACCATCAGCTTTTTTGCGCATTCCTTTCATTCTTAAAAGCAAATGTGCAGCCCACCCTGCTTCATGGGTTGTATCACCAAATCCATGTTGTGTTTTTATGCCCTTTGCATTCAACTTGGCCCCCTGTGCTCTTCAAACAAAGCACCCCCACCAAACATCCCACCAGTCATGTCGAGGCCCCGACCTGTCCCTGGAGTGCTTCACAGAGTTCGCCGGCTTCTTCGCGAATTGCCCCGTGGGCTCTACCGTCCCAGGCCGAACTTCAGCACGGAACGCAAAGAGCTACAGGGCGGGGAAAGCAAATCGCACTTTTTTGGACGTTTAGTACATGTGGGTGGTGCCCCAGGTTTCAGGCCAAACACAGATCCTTTGTTGACAACTAGTTAACGCCGGTTTCAGCGCGGCACACAGGCCTTCTCGGAAGGCATGAACCATATCAACCCTGGTGTTGACAGCCATTTCTCTGCACCTGCTTGAGCCATGGCCCATTTGTGACAGCGAATGACGTGTCTTGGGGAATTGGAGGCTGTACTCGCAGAAGTTTTTCCATCCACATCATCCCCAAGGTTCAACAACGCATTTGTTTTCTGATATTGCAAATGACAGCAACTGTGTAAGGCTGGATGCTTATTTGAACATGCTCGGCTGCATGGTCGCATCATTGTTGCTGGTGAATTTGGTTCTGTTTGGCAGCATCGATAGAGGAAAAGTGAGCCACAATATTCTGTACTGAGCCAAATGGGATTTCTGGGTTTTGTCCACAGAGATTTGTCATTGGTTCGCTTCTTTCACACCTAGCTTCGGGATACCTTACGACGATGGAAGTTCCCTTGACTGGGGGGTGTGGGGGGCGAGAGGGGTGGGGGTAACCTTGCTGAACATACCTGACAACGCACTAGAATGGAAGCCAGCGGCAACTGGCTCAGAGTTTCACCGTGTCAAAGCCGCTTTTGTGTTCATGTCGGTGCCTTTTGCAGATGGCTGGGAAGCTTCATCGAAAAACACAGTTGCTGGATCATGAAATGATTCCCACACACGAGCCGCTGATTCACATTTACACTTAAATGAATGCAAAGCCCCAGACCTCACAAACCCTAAAACACCCAACAGCCGCCAATCAGCGGTGCAGCTCGTTTTGACTTGACCCATCTTGTCCGATGTCCAGGGCCCGTGACGGCTCAGTGCCCCCGGCTGCCGACGCGTGATTCATGCCCAGGACGGGATGGGATCCAATTTGCGGAGTGTGACACTTGAACCGAAATCATCGCGACTTTCAATTATGAAGGTTCTTGCTTGGGGAGTCCTTGCTTCAGCGGCTGTGGTGATCTGCCCAGTTTGGGCAGACCTTGCTTCAAGTGGCTTTTGCGGGAGAGTGTCTTGTGTGCGGGTACAAAGGACTGGCATGGTCATGAGTCGGGGGGTGAGCTCGCAGCCTGGGCCCGGGACCTGATTCGGCAGCTCATACGGCCAGAGACACGGTGGATGAATGCTCCGAGCCAATTCGGTGCTCGAAGACGCCAATCCGGCCATTTTTTGGAGAGGTCCATTTCGTCCATTTCGCCCGTATCAGTTGGTTTGGGTTTCCCGCAGGTCTGGATGCTGACAGGACATTTTGGAAGTCAGCTGTATGTCCTTTTGAACCTTTGTGCTTTAGACCCCTGAAACACTGCCGTTTGGGCTCCCGAAACCACAACATTCAGCTTCCCGACACCGAGCATGGCGCTGGGATGTGGATACGTCGCGCAGGAATCCAGCACTGCCGCAGCTCCTTCAATCTCTATCGGCAAACCTTGATCCAGCCTGGCGGCCCAGAGCTGCAGAGGGGTTGCCGTTAGCGTTTTTTTTTTTTTTTGAGCGTTTGCCATTGTACCGTCATGGCCATTTTATTTTGTTTCAACACCTTGGTCAGCGCAAATGGCACACTGCTCGGGGAATTGTAACGATCCCTGCTGCGCAAGGAAGACGTCGCATCATGCAAGATTTCCCCATAGCTTGCATAACTCCCGGAAAGTGTTGGGATGTGAAAGTGTGTGGTTATATCCCGTCCACTTTCGAACCAAATCCTTTCCAGAGATTTGTCCGTTCATGAGCAGAGAAGGGGGGCCCAAGCCTGATTGCCTGATTCGTGTCTTGCCTGTGACCAGCAAGGCATTTTCTTCCTAAGCCTTTTTACTTGAAGTTCCTGAGCCCTCAAGAAGCTTCAAGTTGCAGACCGCTTGTTGCCAGCTTCGGATCTAGTACCCTTCCTCTCAAAACACAGCCCATCTCCCATGAACAGCGACATGTTCTACATTGTTTTGCCATGCATTTCACTGCTTGCTATGAATCCTCCGATTGAGCAACAGCTTCGTTTGGATTCCAGGGAGCAACTTTTCCTCTTTGGCGGCCGCTTGCAGAGGGGCAACATCTTGCTTGCGGCAAACAACGCTAAGTAAGACCAAATATGCATCGAGGGGCAACATCTTGCCTGCGGCACACAACGCTTTGTAAGACCAAACATGCATCTCTTCCAAAATGGAGGCGCGCACAGACAGGGGCATAGACCCAGACACAGACACACACACATGCTTAAGCGCCATTTATTGGGGCCAAGCAGCCTAGGGGCACGAATGGATCTTTATTTCATCCAGTGTTCACCTGAGGAACGGGGACGTCTGGTTCCCCGCACTGGGCAGCCAGGAGTTCGTTGACTTAGCCACTTGGGTCACGCCTGTGGTTCGAGTCGAGGCCCTGGTCGACTCCTTTGGGCCTGTGCTTGGCAACGCCTTGGCAACGGCTCTCAAAAAGGTCCGCTTTGGATTAGGTTTTTGGGGTTGTGTTTTTTGATTACCCTTGTCAGGGCCGTGTCAACAAATGTAAGGGTTCCCCCCCAATTTTGAGACGGACCCATTTGGACAATTTGCGGAGAAAGCCGGGGTGGTGCTCTGCCATCATTGCCCATTAATCCAGATGCCCTGGATATCATTTGTACACTGACATTTCCTCGACCAACTCAGACCCGTGGCTGTATGTGGTATTATCCTTCCCGCCGTTTCCAAGGTGGATAACGCCAATCCGTGCTTCCAGTACTTGCCCCTCGGCAGTTTTCAAACGCTACAAGACCTGGCATTTGGAAACACACTTTTACTGGCTGATTTGGAGCACCCCGGCTTGAAGCTCGCAGTTTGTCAGCGACTTCCTTTCCAGAATTCTGGTGGCAAGCCGTTGCATCAGCACAAATGGTTGATTTCTCCGGGTGTTTTTCGAGCCCGGCAACCAGTGAATAGATTCCAACCGGAAATGATTGGCTGGCTGGCTAGATGGCTTCCCGGCGTGGCTGAATTCAGAGGAAAGCGTGAACAGCGGGCAGAACCAGAGCCCCGTACTCTTTGACCGACCCAGTATGTTGTACTGGCCAATGCGTCGAGCGCTTGCTGAAAGTCTGAGCAAAGTGGGCTAAAACACGAGCCTGATACTTTCCGGCAGTTGCTTCAGACTTATATCGTTGGACCAGCATTATTCGTCCTATGACTGACGTTTGCACAACGGCAACAAGACAGCACGCATCTCACTAATTTGCTGAACGACCAGTGCCACACTCACCATTTGCGTTGGCCGCCTGGTATGAACATGCGATCTCGAACAGGTGAATGATAGAAGTATGGCGAGCAAGTCGCACTTTCGTCGGGTGGATGGCTCAAGACTGGGGCCAAATTGCCTTGAGGCATTTGGGTATGATTTTGAAAGTTTTAGGGGGTGGAAATCCTCAAATGATTTCCGTCAAAGGGCCGGAAGTAAAACAAAATGCCCTTTTCAGCACTTTGGGCTTGTCCCCTTGCCTGACCTGCAAAACCCTCCCTTGCGAGGACTTGCTTCCTGAACTACGTCCCTCCCACACGGCGGCTGCAGAACGGCTCCTACGAAAAGATGCCGGAGTCGCCGGACAAACTCTTCAGCGACGCAGGGGCCCTGGGGCGGATCCATATTTTCAGTTGATGGACATGAAAATCAAGATTGGCAATGAAGACGGTCCCACCGGTTGCCGGTATTTGCGAGGTTTTTGTAGGGCTCCGGTTTCGGGCCGAGCATCCTGAAAAGGGTTTGATGGTATCAACCATGTCTCAGTTTGCGCGTTCGCGGCGGTCCTTTTGCTTTTACTCAATTTTATGCATACAGATCTGGCATGATGTTTTCCACGCGCAGATCGATTCGGGTGAACTCGTTCGGCCCCTGAATTTTCCCGTTCCTCGGCCGGCTCGGCTTCTCGCCGCCTCGACTGTCCGAGGGCATGCGGACTTTGCTCCTTCAGAAGATCTTTGGCCCAGACCCGGAGCACTGGCGCCCCTCGGCGCATGGCCCAGGCTCATTTGAGCTGCTGGGAGGAGACTTTTTCTGCAGATTCTACGGCGAGCTGACCTGGGGGAGTTTAATGTGACCGTGATGTGGGCCCTCGATTTGGGGATCCCGTAATTAGGGAGGCGTCCAACCTGCCGATCTCATGGTGGACTCGAGAAGCTCGGGTCCCATTCACAAAGGCCTTACGGGGATCACACAAATTGGAGCCAAATGTGGACCAGAGGTTTGTACATGTCATACCCACAAATCTGCCTTCAAGAAAGGGAGAAGCTTAGCCAATTGAAGGTTCACGGTCTTGTCTTCCAGGTCGTTTTTCCCCATCGACAATGTGAGGGGGGGTGGCGCAAATCTAATGTCACTCTTGGCAGGCCACATGCTTGAAGACCAAAGCGAGTTCTCCCCAGTCATACATCCTTGAACTTGTACCCTTTGAGGGTTTCCTTGAGACCCTTCGTTTTGCTTTTGGACACAGAAAGGAAGTACGGCAGACTCCTTTTCTGCTCACGTCCCTGAGGAAAGATCGCGGACGGGGAGATCCAGGGCCGCCCGGCACGCTGATGTGTTTTCTGTGGCCAGGAGCGTTGCGCTTGGGGGCGTTGAGCCTGGTTTCAGTCAGCTGGCTAATTCTGTGCTGAAGTTAGAGTCAGTCAACTGGCCAGGGATCCGTACGGCAATTCGTGAAAGTTGATCTTGCAGAGGGACACGTGACATGTCTTGGGTACCGGGGCTTCGAACAGCCTACGACGCTTCATTTCTTGAGGCGATCAGCCCAGATTTGGAATGTTGTCGGTGTTCCAACAGCATGCTCGCTAAGTGAACACGGAGTCACCTCCACGACCATGGCCTGCACACGGAGTCTCGCTGTCAAGTCGACACGGCGGTTTAGGGCCAGGTCACCTTACGTCCGTCGGCACTTAAACAGCTTCATGACTATGGCGCCGATGTGTAGTGAACACAGGGCCGCGTGCATGAGTCTGATGCTGGATATTGGTTTGTCTCAAAACGGGGTCCTGTAGAAGGAGCGGCCTTTGGACCAACCCCAAAACAGGTGCACACAAAAACGATGGCCCCTCATGTACTTTTGGCGTTAAGGTAAACATAGGTTTTGGCTACGAGCTGGACGTTGAAGCCGGAAAGGAGGCAACGGGAAGATGGTGTTGTTCTGTTGTTCACTGATCCCCCCCGGACAAGTCCTGGAAACTGCAGCCGCGCTTTCAATCAGAGGGTGTGGTGCTTGTGGGTGTTTCATGGGAAACCAACTTGGGGTTTCCCCATTTGGGGTTTCCCCATTTTGATTGAAATGTTGGGGAGCACAGGCATGACAGGACGCTAGCCCATGGCCGCCCCAACACGATCAACCGCAGTCACCAGCAAAGCAAGCTGAGGGAGTTCTTACACGACCCAGGTCATTTTCGGGCTTGCGATCGTCACCTCAACATGGGGCGATTTGTTTAGTTTGTTCTCCTGGTGCCAGGTTCCCGCAGAAGCGCTGGCAGTATTCAACCAAAGGGTTGCCAGACATATAGGTCCTTTTGGGACAACATGTGTTGTGCCGCCAAGGGAGTACTTCAGAAGGGCCACAATCCTTCAATCTTTCATGGCAAGTGTTTCAGAAGGCGATGCGGCCACCAAATGTACCTGGAAAGCGCCCATGGGCAAACAAATAACCCACTTACCCGCGTCCTAAGCCGCCCTATCGAGTTAGACTCTTAGAGGAGCATCGCTGAAGCAAGGCCTCTGGATACATACCACCCATCCAAGTGGGCCCTTTCTTCCCTCCATCCCGGGTCTTTTTGTGAAGAAAAGGCATCGAGAACCTTGAAGACGCTAGAAACGCCGAATCTCGACATCATGATTTGCAGTGCATTCTTCCTCCGGCAAGGACCAGACGCGTTTGGTCACCATCAGTCACCCAGGGATCGGGCATTCTACCAGCGAAGCACCTTCTTCACCAAACGCGACAGCGTCCAATAGTTGGACACATCCAATTCAGTGGTTTGAAGCGCAACCTTTTGGCTGAGGTAAGCCTATGTCCGAAGTCCCAAAAGACCATTCCTTGCAGCATCTTGGCCGCAAAAAGGGGGGGACAGCCAAAGAGGCAGGAGGGGGCCGGACAGTCGAGCAAGGCATTCGTTTTCAGGTTGGCATCTGTTTCAAGACGGAACAATCGAGCAGAAAGCGACTCGAGTCTGCTTGGAGTGGTCCAGTGTAACTTCGGGATCGGAAAGGTGAACCCATTCATCCAGGAGGAGGCACACACGGAACCCATGTGCCACGACTGGAACTCCCGGGTTCACGTCCCGCTTTGGGACGTGTGGAAGCCTCCGATGTTCCTCAAGGTACCAGGGCCTAGAACCGGCTTGACCCAAAAATCGTGGCCTTTGGAGGAGTTCTCATAAGCGTTGCTGTCGAGTCAGCTTCAGACAATCGGCTGAAGCAAGTGGCTAGAAGAAATGGCGATTGTGACCCACTCCTTGATTTCTACTCAAGTCGCAGTTGCAAAGTACCGCATTTTTCCCCTCCGAAGCAAGATCTATTCAGTCCCCCGTGCCGAGGCTTCACGAGAGGCTTTGGGCGTCCATCGGCAAGAACTTGAGCAACATGGCCCTTGAAGTGAACGAGAGCATTCAGAACCTCAGTGCCCCGGCCTGGTCAAAGGGCTTGGGGTCATGTTCAAGATGACGAGAACAACCACCATTTTCTGGGCTGCTGTTTTGAAGCAGCCACCTTTGGGGACTGTGACTCGAAGTGCTACCCGGCATGCGACTGGATTCCATCCGCCCGAAGCAAGGGGGCACCCGGAACAAACCTGGGCAAAGGCTGCTTCTGACATATGCAAAAGCGGGTCTCGCCATTGACCCACATCAGCCACAAAAGAGCGAATCTGGACCCACACTGGTGAACTTCTCTTTCGGGGCTTCCACTCGGAAAACGAAGATTGGATTTGATTTCAGGAAGGAAACCAATATCCCCCCCCCCCCCCCCCCCCGCATTTTTGGACATGCACATTTGCTTAAGGTGGTGTCTACTTTTACTTGGTTTCAGATGGAAACTGTCATGGCAGGCAAAACTGCAAAATATCCCATTGTGTTCGATTGGTTGAAGCTAATGGAGGCTTGGTGTGATGTGACATGGATGTGCAAAGGGCCGAGGAAAAGTGTTCTCAATCACCGGCTTCGGCTTTTCCTGTGTGCTGCTTTCCAAAGAGGTCCCATCGCAAATCAGCTCACTTTATTAAGCAATAAGCAGACTTCGCTTGAGCATCAGCACTCAACAGTCGTTGGCTACTGAAAAAGGAGCTGCGCTTTTCAACGGTTGCTTCTCTCGCTGAGTTGCTCCGCTGTTCGTGCCGACGCCTTTTATTTTGGCCTCATGTGAGTCCGAGGCGCTTCCTTACTGCGTGCGAACGAAGAGGGCCAGGCGATTTTGGAGCAGGCCGCCGGGGAATCGGCGCTTCTCGGTGGCCGAGTGCGGGCCATCAGCTTGCACCTGGGAAAACAGGCTGTATGGGAACCGAGGGCTTTTGTTAGGGGAGCAGAAATGAACAAATGGAGGAAGCGCAAACAAAGAAACGCAGGAATGATGAGCCAAAGACTTAAAGATTCACAGAAACAAAGAAGTGGAAGAATAAAGAAACAAAGAACAACAAGGAACTTGTTCCCTAGTTGAAATGAGTAGCAACCCTCCGTCCACCCGCTCCGTCCCCCTATTGATGCGCTGCATGGACGAGAGGGGTGATCCGTTTCTTGTGACAAGTACGGCTCTTCTGTTTGAAAAGTTGAATGTGTGTTTTCAATAAATTGCGGGACCCCCCAAAACTGGGCCGTTTCCATTTGCGTTTCATTTGGGGACATGTCCATATTGATTGTCGCTGGAATTTCTCATCGCTGCGAAGCGGATCAATCAAGTTGTCATGTTTGTTGTTTTTTGCCGGCGGCGCTTCTACAAGACTTGATGAAGCATTTTCTCGTAGCCGGAAGCCAGGCCAACATTTGCTCTGACTAGGAAACATGTTTTGAACCGCCACACCTTTCAATGCCCACACCCGAGGGTGCAAGCGCCAGGTGTCCAAGGAGATAAAAAAGAAGCAGGAAGCGGCAGCTCGGCGCATCATTTTGCACTCCACAGCCTTTAGATTCAGCTCTTTAGATGTTTTTTCTCTTTTCTGGCAGGTGTTGCTTTGCGCTTGTCTCTTTTCTCTAATGAGGCCTGGTTGCTCATCCATCCGCTGCCCCAAGTTTGCACGCCCTTACCATGTTGGACATCACTGCAGCAACACCCGCTTTTTCGGGTTATGGGTTGTCACCTTGGTATTTTCGGTGGTCAATTGGCAGGCATCGGGGATCGTTTGAGCCAGCTTCTCCACAGTCCTACCCCCACGAAATTCCAATGGTGACCCCCCGCAAAAGGCGGCTGGTGGACTTCAATCCCGATGGACACGTCAACTTAAAAGTCCTCCCACACCCACCTGGGGTGCCCCTCTTCTGTCCCCTGAACATCTGAAAATCAGCTCACTTCAAAAGACCTTGAAAGGCGCTGTTAGCGACCACCAAGCGCGGACAGTTGGTTGTGCCTTTCCTTGAGGGCAATGTTTGTTTCTGGTTTGGAGGGAAAGCCAAAAGGACACCAGCCACTTCCGAGGGCCGCGAACAGACGCAGACCCAAATTTAGGGACCCCGGAGTTGCTCCGGGTTTGCTCCGCGCACAGGAGCTCTGTGCAGAGGAACAGGAATTCCTGGTGGACGACCACCAAGAGACGATGCCATGACTGAGGCCGAGCGAGGGAGGCAGTGAGGGAGGGAGGGAGGGAGGGAGGGAGGGAGGGAGGGAGGGAGGGAGGGAGGCTTTGGCATGGCTTTGGCATGGCCTTGGCATGGCTTTGGCATGGCTTTTGCACCCCTTACCCTCCTAAACCAACCCAGCACCAAGCCGGAACCTAGCCTTATAGACAAATGCAAACTATCCTATCCGAAAGTCTACCCAGCTTAATCCAACCACCAAACAAAGCCTCGGCCACCCGAAGTCCGCCCGCAACCGAACCGAAAACAACCCTTCGACCTCAAACCTATCATCATTCAACCAGAATCTCAGCCCTTGCCCTCGTCGTCATGACACCTTCCTGCAAATATTAAATGGCCATGGCTCAAAACCCCGTACCCCCAGTGAAAATCCCAATCCCCACAAAAAAATAGACTAAAATGGGTGGTGCACCTACCCCAAAATGGTACCATTGGTTTTGACCCACAGCCAAGTTGCGCTGAATGCCTCAACAGCTATCGGAGACGCGGACACGCAGCAATTGTCGAGCACTCCAATCACCGCAGGTGCTTCATGCTAACCCCAGGAACATCCCCCGGTGGGTTTTGGTAGGGACTTTGGTCGAGTGGCCCCTGAAAGCAAACAGCCAGCCGCAGGTCGGACGAGTTTTGTAAGGGACGCTTGTTCTGGGTTTGTTTAATCATTCTTCCTGCCTTTGAAACGAAGAAGATCCTTGGGGTGACAGCAGGCGCGGTGCAGTTTTGAGATGCAGTCATTCGCTTAACTTGCTGACATAAGTTGCTCGTTCATTTCCAGGGATTGAGAGAGAGTGATCCCACAACATCTCTGTTCCTGCAGCAAGCCGGGCACCGGTTTCCCATAAACCAGGATAAATGACAACTTTGGTTGCTTACTGGGGGTGTTCGATTTAGACGAAATCCTTCTCACTGATTGGGAACACGCACACACACACAGACACCCTATTGTGGATGGACAAACCCCCCCCACTTCGCACTAGGGTAAATTCCCAGTGCATATTCATAGGGGTCATTCATCCCAACTGGTGCCTTGGTCCATCCGCAGCAAAACCCATTTCTGCAGTTTCCTTTTTCGGCCGACGGGCCGAGGCTGCCCTGGACCTTGTGGGCTGACCACAGTACAGATGATTTTTCCAGCGCACCGAGCCTGGGGCTATGAAGTTCTGCGGGGCTATGAATTGGCCAGAAACGACAGTTTGCCTGCTAACTGTGAACGTGAACATGCTTTCCGGCACGAGGGTCGAGCTCATGATCACAGCGAGGTCTCGCTTGAACAAAGCTGTGACACGGGTGCTTGAACATTCCTTGCCGGCATGGGGCCCTGTGACAGTGTTTTCCACAAGGTAACTTCACCCTGGGTCTGTCCACACCCATCCGTGGTCTCGGTTTCACTTCCGCGGCCAAGCTGTGAAACCCATTGTCCGCTCAGGTGACCTAGGTGTCCTTGTGGCATGCAAATGTATATATATATATATATTGAACTTGGCACCAGTAGCATAGAATCAAGCTGAAAACAGCGGAGCCTATCTATGTTCAACCGAACTCACCTTACACAAGGGTGAAAGTAGAACTACTTCCTTTATGTGGGTAAAGGGGGTGACTAAACCCCGAATGCGGGAACTGACTGGTACTGTAGTCCGTCGCTTGAGGCCGTGAGGGGACGCCTCCAAATTCTCAAAATGGATGGTTTCCCTTTGATTCCGTAGCCAACCCCAAAAAGGGCATCCCCCCCCCAAAAAAAGCAAGAACAACACCGGCACACGACAATATGCTTTGCCAACACAGTCCCCAGTTGCTCCGGGCTCTGCTTGTTTTGATGCGCAGATATATATTCGCTGCATGACGAAATGGCCGCGCTTCCAAAGACAAGCGCGAGCCCCATAGACTTTGAGCATATTTTGGCCTGTGGGACCGTGAGGTCCTAGGCCACTTAGACGTGGTGTCAATTCGGGCGGGGTCCGGGACCGGCCTCGCCAAAAACTCCACGCGAAGGAGCCACGAGGCTAGGCGCCACGTGAGACTTCCGACCGCGAAGCTCGTGGCGGAGCCGCGCTCGGTGCTCTCTTTGGCTTTTGATTTGGCAGGTGGCTGAAGATATGTTCACTCGGCCATGCGCAATATGTGCAGTCCGCTTTTCTTGCCGAAGCCACCGCAACCGAGTCGAGGTGTCCAAGACACCTGTAGGCAGGTCCATGAGTGCCGCTCCTGAGGTGATGTAAGCCTTATATGGCATCATAACTGCATTTGACAGGATTCAAACAACTTTTCGAGGGAATGCCCCGCAAGAAACCGCAATCAAAATTGGTTTCGCACCCGCTGGCATTTGTTCATTCTTCCATGCTCGCTGTTGATCAACCATGCGAGTGTTTTTCCGAGAGAGGAGCTTAACCCTGACAACTCCATTGATGATACAGCATTCGGGTGGGGAGTGAGGGCAGTTGGTCGCCAACTCTGGAGGTTCACCACTCAGGTGTGGAGCATGATGGAAACCGGTAATCGCCGGAATTTGCGCTTCTTGATTCTCAAGTATATTGGCGCCTGAACTTAAATCTGGGTGCCATGTGCACAAAGCTGCTGCAAAAAGAGAAGCCTCGTTGTGTGGCTCCAGGGTTTGCCGCAAAAAGCTGGGGTACTCCCAGCTAATGGGAGTTCACCTAAGCTCGGTGTGGTTCGGTGTTCTTTGGTTCTGGCTTTGCAGGAACCGTTTTTTCGAGCACACATGCTTGCCTGATGGAGGTGCACACATTCCGCCTGATTTGACATTGTTTTGGTTTGCATTGAGATCCAGGACATGTGGGTCGCGTGTGGGGTGTTTTTGTGTGTGTCTGTTTGTCTGCTCTTTGTCTGTTTGTGTGTCTGTGTGTCTGTGTCTCTGTGTGTCCGTGTGTGTGTGTCCGTTGTGTGTGTCCGTTGTGTGTGTCCGTGTGTGTGCCCGTGTGTGTGTGTGTGTCCGTGTGTGTGTCCGTGTGTGTGTCCGTGTGTGTGTGTGTGTGTGTGTGTCTGTGTGTCTGTGTGTCTGTGTGTCTGTGTGTCTGTGTGTCTGTGTGTGTGTGTGTGTGTGTGTGTCTGTGTGTCTGTGTGTCTGTGTGTCTGTGTGTCTGTGTGTCTGTGTGTCTGTGTGTCTGTGTGTCTGTGTGTCTGTGTGTCTGTGTGTCTGTGTGTCTGTGTGTCTGTGTGTCTGTGTGTCTGTGTGTCTGTGTGTCTGTGTGTCTGTGTGTCTGTGTGTCTGTGTGTCTGTGTGTCTGTGTGTCTGTGTGTCTGTGTGTCTGTGTGTCTGTGTCTGTGTCTACCTGTGCCTTGTGCCTGTGCCTGTGCCTGTGCCTGTGCCTGTGCCGGTGCCTGTGCCTGTGCCTGTGCCTGTGCCTGTGTCTGTGTCTGTGTCTGTGTCTGTGTCTGTGTCTGTGTCTGTGTCTGTGTCTGTGTCTGTGTCTGTGTCTGTGTCTGTGTCTGTGTCTGTGTTTCTGTTTGAGTTGAACTTGTGGGCTTGACCTTTGCTTTGACTGTGTGTCAACTGACGTGTAGGGTGCTTTGAAAGCACGCCCCTGCATGACGGTTGTCGGTCCTGTTGAACATGGCAGCCGGGCCCAAAGAGAGCAGCTCTTTTTGACATCTCTCTCCCACCAAAAATTATTGAACTATTATTTCGGCTAGGTTGTGCTTTGCTGGATGGGATTTTCACGAAAGTGTCTCATTTGCGAAGACTGAAATGGGGAAGTGTTGCAATGCGGAAAACCGCCATGCCTATGGAACTGACAAGCGAATTTGGAGCGATCTAAGAAACAAAGAAAGCTCGCACGATTTCCTGGAGATTGCGTGCTTGTCTCGCAGTGGTACCCCTATGGTCAAGGGGAATATATCGAGACGTGTCAAAGACCAGCCGAAAAGGGTCCAAGTACTTTGGACAGTCCTGGCCCATTGGACGTGTATACCTTGATGGGTTCCCTGGACGCGGCTTTGGCCCGAACTCGGCGAGGTTGGCATGTCTTGAGAGGGCAACAGCGGTAGGTGACGAGGAAACTCTTTAATTCTCCGTGGTTTGTGCGCACCATGATCTATGGTTGGTTTGCTTGCACCATGCAGAGAAGTAATCGTAGCGACAAAAGAACTCGTTGGTTGAAACTTGGCTTCCAGACGGCAAAGCAAATGCCCTGTTCTTTCCGCCGAATGGCCGGCGATGCAATCACATCTCGCCCTTTTGGGCGGTGACGAAAAGGTTTTGGATTTCATGGCGCCCCTTGTCCACGGCTCACACCAGGTGTCTTTTTCTTTTGCCAAAGGACTTGACAGAAATCGGGCCCCTGGCTCTCCACCCTGCCCCTGAATTCCACGGAAAACATCCAAGTTGGCCTCGACAAGCGGCGGCGCGCGGCGCGCGGTGCCATGATCGACTTCGATGAGCTGGACGAGGCAAGGGCCTGATCCTTCTTAGAAATACCGGCGGGGCTGGAGGGGGATGTCTGGAGGATTCTTGAAGAAAAATCATGAGATGGTGTCAGTTTCCTTCTTACTTGGCCGAAGGGCTTCTGCTTGTGGGGCTCAGGGCTAGCTGCCAGAGTGGTTTGTGGGGCTGAAGACATTCCAGGGGTCGAAAGATGCTGGCCGTGAGGGTCGGCATTCAAGGACTCGTACGCGCCTATTGACAGAGGCATAAGAGACAAAGGTAACATGATAGACGTCAAGCAGCGATGATGAGATGACATATGGTCTTTTGCAATCAGGGCAAGCTCGGGCAAGCACCTTTGCGTTAAGCATGGGTCTTACATGTCAATTCTCTTTACATCCGACCAGTGCCTTTTTTCCCCAACAGGTAGCCAGAGGCTTGGTGTGGAGCCTCTGTAGAGGTTCCGGGAGACGGATGCTGCGGATATGCTTTGGGATTTGGAAGGCATGATGTGACTGTGGCAACGCGCGACCAAACAAACCCCCAAACAGGGGTTCCCTATAAAAGCACACACACGCACCCAAGGTTCAAGCAACTGGAATAAGACCCCCTCATGTGAGGAACAAATTGTAAGACATCAGGGTATAAGGGAAATTACCAGGCAAGCAACCAACACATTCTGGGGTTGAGTTGTGAGACAACAAACCAACCGCTTGTCCGTGCCAGGTCGAGCCGGAGACGCGGCCATACGACTTGGTGGTCTTCGGCAGCACTGGCCTCGTGGCTACTTGGGGCAAGGGGGGCCTTGCTTGGGGTGCCAGTTGTGTCTTTCTTGAGTGTTACCTTTTTGGAGTGAGTTGAAGGCCAAAAAGGGGAACACTCACCCCAAAAAGGGGGTCCGCTGTTTTAAGAAGCACAGTTTTGGTCTATTTGGTTGGACAAGTTGGACCTTCGTTCCTTTTGCGAGAATGCGTCTGACGTATCCCATGAACCAGCAAAGAGTTTGATTTGTTCAGGCAATTATAGAGTCTTTCACCCCCCAAATCATACACCTCATTCTTTTTTAAGTTCAAAAGAGCTTAAAAGGGTTTCAAAGTACCCACTAAAATAGTTATTGAATCCAACTTTCCCGAAAGCCACTCAATTCGTTAGATGTTTGCCTCGAATATTCTGGTGATTTTGGGGAGCATTTGGGAGCATTTGGGGAGCATTTGGGGAGCATGTGGGGAGTATTTGGGGAGCATTTGGGGAGCTTTGGGGAGCATTTGGGGAGAGGGTGGGGAGCTGTGGGCAGCTTTTGAGTCTTGGCCCCAAAATTAAGAGGTTGAGTCTTCGATCCCAAATGCAATCTCGATCACTTGCCCAAAAAGGCCACATTTTTAAGCCCAAAGAACTTTTAGCATGCGAGGGGTATCCTTTGTGGAGGGGTCAAAGACTCTACGAGGCAAGGGCGGTAGCCTCCTGGCTTTGTGCTCTAGGGGAAAGCTGGCATGCTATCGGTGGTGTTGGGTTCTGCAGGAGCAAGCCAAAATCGAGAGGGCTGTTGGTGAGAAGACCAGCGTTTTGGGGTTTGGTCATCATTTTTTGCTTATTTTTCTTATGGAAGGTTCTGTGGATGATCCTTCTTTCATGATCCGGACAGAGGCTTGTTTTCCAAGCCCCTGAAGCCTTGCACTTCAGACTTGTGGCTCCCCCGCTGCCTTGCCAGCTGTCAGCTGAAGGTTTCAGCGGCTGCTTGGTGGTGGAACACCTGGACGCTCTGCTGGCGGGCAAAGAGCACCGCTGGGCTCTGGCCGGCAGGAGACTCCGTCGGGGGGAGGGGGGAGGGGGGGAGGGGTGGGGGGAGAGGGGGAGGGGTGGGAGGGGTGGGGGGGGAGGGGGGAGGGGGGAGTGAGTGCTGATGAGCCTGGACACACTTCTTGTACTTTTTTCCTTGGTGGCTCTCCCTTTATACTCGTGGTGGTCCAAAAATTGTACACTTTATTTTGGCTGGTCACTGGCCAAGTGAGCAGCGGAGCGGCGGATCCTCGCGGAGCAAGAGCGGCGGAGCAAGGGATCGATTTTCTGTTGGGCCAGTTGAGGTTTGGCAAAAGGGGAGCCAGTTGAGCCACGTGCTCAAAGCCCGGGTAGTTGAAGGTTAGTAAGGGACAGTCCCAACCAGAAATGGATGCAGCCGCCTTTTTAGAACCGCACATGGTTTTGGGTTCACACATTTTCGTACCATGTTTGATCGCCTTGTGGATCTTCGGGCATCAGGCCGACGCTTGCGCTGCGCTGCAATTCCACCTGAATCAACCTGGTTGCTCCAGAATGGGCTTGGATGCAAAACCTCTCCGGGATGTAACATCCTTGGCGCAGCCTTACATGTCAAGGTCCGATCCCCAATTCGTCCAACCATGTTTGTTTTCGGAATTTGCGGCTGGTTTGTGAAAAGAAGGATCCCTGCAAAGAACGGGAGAAGTACGGCTAGATGGACAGCAGAGGCTGTGTATGCCACACAACAGGCGGCGGTTTCGCCCCTTTCAAGGTCGGTTGCACCCTTTTCCTCCAGCAAAAGGATGTGGCTGCCGTGTTGTTTTCGTGATTCTTCTCTTGAGATGATCTTGAAGCCAATTGATTTCTGTTGGGTGAATGGAAGAGAACGGTTTCCTGGCAGCCGGTGCCACTTGCATGGTCTGGAGATGTACTTGAACAGCACCTGCTGGCAGCTTTTTGTGGCCTGCTGAGATCGCGCCCCCTATGTTTACTTGGGTCTGTTCTAAAATCGAACAGACTGCATACGTTACGTTGCCTTTCCATTTTTCCTCAATTCCCCATCCCAACCATGTTCCAAATTGAGGACCTGCCAAATGTGGACCGATCAAATTCCAAGAAACCGGCCCCAAGCTTGGACAAAAGTGCCCCTATCTCCAACCCCCCCCCCCCCCAACCCCAACCCCCCCCCGGCAAATGTCTACCGGTTTTATGGGTTTTTGAACGGTTTCAATGGGTCATTTAGGTCCTCCCTCAGGACCCGGAGCAAGCTGGAGAAGCAGGCCAGCCAGTGCCGGAGCCGGCCCAAGGCCGGGCCGATGGGCCGGAGCCCTCTCCCCGAAGTCGGAGCTTCTGCGGTGGGGCTGAGATTTGTGTCTTTTGGCATTGGAAGATGTTGTTTGGAGAAAAAAAGCCCTTGGTTCCTGGTCTTTCAGAGATCCAAGAGGTTTACCTTGGTTTCAAGTTCGGATATTTGCAACATGCTGGAATGGGATTATTCTGTGAGGGTTCTTCTTGGGATCGCTTTTACAAGAAAACAAAGGGAACACATGTGGGGTCTTGGGATCGCTTTTACAAGAAAACAAAGGGAACACATGTGGGGGGTCCCGACTTGCCCAAATAGCAGACACCATTCTGATGGATTCTAAGGCGAAAAGGCGCAACAGGACAACCAGTGCGACATTGAGACTGGGAAGCTGGCGACCTTTAACCTTTTCTCGCTTTTGAACATTTAACCACAGGTTGGCCTTTGCTTTCCGTGGGAGATGAAATGGAGCCAAAGCCAACGAGGCCATATTCATGGAGCGTGTGCAAGTATATCCCAAGGGATGTCAAAGCCCCGAACACACCTGTAGACTGTACGATGGGTGATTCACAGGGTCTCTGTTTTCACGGGAAAGGGTTCCCCTTGCCATTCTGCATTGGCCGCTGAGGAAGAGTTCATGCCGATGCCTTGGCGCTTCCGATGTCAGTGTTCTGGGGACTGGAATTCCGATTGGCACGAACCACCGCAAGCTCACCTAGAGTCTAAGCGATCAAGCTCACCCATGCTTGACATGAGGGCGGCAACCCCTTTTTTAAGGTTGGTTGCAGAAAGGAGCGCCATCCGTTTTCGGCCTCGGGCAGTCCAGGTGATCGTGGCGGGCAGTCCCGATGAGATCGCCCAGATGTGCGGCGAGGCCAAGGTGGTTGTGGCGCTGGCAGGAGAGGGTCGGGGGGGGGGGGGGGTGGATGTGGGTTGCCCTGGTGAATGGAAAGGACCCTGGTTCGTTTTGATAACTTTGACCCATACCCAAATGGCGTTATGTGGGAAAAACTGGGTGGAAAAGAATGACTCCAACAATGAAAACCAGCTGACTCACTGCTTGCCATCAAACATTCCACGGCAGGAACGGCAATTGCAGCAAAGACTAGGAATTTGGACACCTTTCTACTGTCCAGGCTCACTTCATTCTTCCCAGGCTAGTCAGAGCCTTTCCGTTCATCTCTATTTGGTTCCTTACCAAGGACAACTTTATAGCCTTGTAAGAATCTAGGGTTTTGAACTAGAAGAGCAGGTGAACTGGGGGTTGCGGAGCGATCTCACTTGGCGTTTTGGGACACTTCACCAATCCGATCCACTTGCCAACTAGCTTCGAGAAGTTTCTTAATGAATTCCACTCTGCTCTGAGAGTCGGCCAAAGCCCAAGGCAAGACTATTGTTCTGCTTTCCTTTTGCTTTTCATGCGGGAAGGAAATGGGCCACTGGGATTCCGAGCGTGCGGATCGTTGGGCACCTCTTTTGAAGCCGAGCAAGGCTGTCTTTGACGGGCTCAGGTTGCAATCGCCATCAAGTGACCGACGGTGGCTAGGCGAACGACTATAATCGGTCTTTCCCTGCGTTCTCGATCAGACCTTGCAGTTGCATTTTCTTCTATATGCACACACACACACACATGAACATACCTGGAGATTGCTCCACAAGACTGAGCGCAGGGCACCGCTGCTTCGGATAGGATTTGCCAGCTCAACAGAGCTTTCCAGGGACCTTGGGTGTAGAGTGTAGACGGTGTTGTCCTAACCTGCAGATAGGTCGGGTGTGCAGTCCAACAGTCTTCGTACTGCATCAAAGCTTGAACTAGTCCCACTGTAGCTTTCAGGCTTTGGAATCTGTGACAATCCCAGCACGGTTGCCACCCCGAACTGTGTGGTTTGCGGCCCCTGGAGCTTGGCGGCTCTTCGGTTGGACCTCGAAGCCTTTGAACTTGACGCCCGGTGTGCCTTTCTCACCCAGCAAAAGCTCGCTCCCAGCACCCAATTGGTGTCCACGTCTGCGCGGGGCAGTCGGCCGTCGGCCGGGTCAGCCTGGCAGGGCCCTACTTGGACTGCGGGGAGCAGGTGGCCAAGTGCTGCGCCCGGGCACCCAACGGAAGGGGGTTCCAGCCGCGCGGCTGGCGGGGCAGTCGGCTGGTGCATCCAATGGCCAAGAAGCAAATTGAGGCGTACCCGGTCACCAATCAACATGGAACCTGACAGGGGGTATGAATTGTCCATACCCCACCCCTGATTTGACCTGTATCTGCGCGAAAGAGAAGGCGATGGCTTTTGCTGCGCACACCAAGCTCGCGTGACTTTGAAGACACTCAACACCCCAGCCGTCCCTTGCACCACACCCCAAGGCAGCGTGAGCAACAGCAAAATGACCACACGAGCTTTTTGGGCAGAGTGGCCCATCAGGGCTGGAAGGCAGCTTAGAGGTTGAAACGGCGAGTAACTTCTCTCTCTCTTCTCTCTTTTGAGCGTGGCAAGTGTCGTTCTTTCAGATTCACAAGAAGGTCAATTGCAGCACAAACCAGGTGAGCCGCGTGACAAGGGCGATTGAAGGACAGGTTTTCCTTGGAGTTCGGAATCATGGTTCGACATGTTCTTCTTGGGATCCTTATCGCTTCACTGAAAGATGGATGTTTCCTCCGGATGTTTCATTGTGTCCTGTTGCACCCCCAGCTTTGACTTCCAGGGTGGGGGTTCCTGATTTGGTCACCGGTTCTTCTACCGCTTGGCCAAGGCAATGGAGCACCATTTTGACTTTCCCAAATGAGCGTGACTTTCCCAAATGAGCGTGAACGGGAAGTCAAGCGTGACATTTTATAGGTTGAACCCACCTCCAAAACGGGTTCTGCAGGCCATATTTTGATCCACCAACCATCCTGCTTCCATCCAGCGACTGTTTGCCCGATCCGGCTTCCGCTTGTTCTCTCGCAGAGGTTGAGCAGGGGACGCACTACGTGGATATCACCGGCGAGGCTGCCGTGTCAGCGTGCCGCTTGTTTGGTTCATTCAAACCTAGCCTGCTCCACGGGTGCCTTAACGAAGCGCATGATTTCACCCAATAGACACACTCATGGTAAACATTGGTCAGGCGTTGCGTCAGGGCCCCATATACATGTGCACAGTTGAAGGAGCTAAACTTAAGCTAACACGTCAAACTTCGAATGCACGGAAACGGATTAGGAGGTAGCTTCTTCAAGGAGACAGGCGACGCGACGGGAGCCAACACTGTGTTGCCAAGCAATACATTGCCGGACTTCCGTGGCTGTCTTTGCATAGCTTGGAAGCACGTCAGCTGGAACATGTTCTCAGGGACACGCCCTCCCTTCCCTTCATGTTTAACTTCACAGGTCTATCCTTCCACGTAGCTCCCTGAACTCTTCCAAAGGCTTTCAATGGCTTTTGGCGGAAAAACCTCCCGCTCAGCTCTAGAGGGGAAATCTCCCGCCCCTGGCACGTAATCGAGCCGTTTTTTGAAGCCGCGTGGCCCGGGCAGTGCGAGGTGAACTTCGGCCATTTTTTGATCCAGAAGTACCACGAGGCCGCCAAGGCCAAAGGCCTGCGCCTGGTGCAGTTCTGCGGCGCCATGTGCGTCCCCGAGGACCTGGCGGCCTATCTGCTGGCCCGCCGCGCGGCTGGCTGTCGGCTTTCTCGTCTTTCGAGCGGGGGGGGGGGGGACCGGGAAGGGCCTTCTTAAGACGTAACCAGGCTGGTTTTAGGTTGGGTTGGGCTGGGTTGGGTTGGATTGGGGTGGGTTGGGGTTTGGTTTTGGGTTTTGGGGAGTTGTTTCATGTTTTGTTTGGATCTGGACCGCGGGGGAAAGAGCTTCCGGCCAGGCTCGGGAATGAATAAATGGCGCCTTGTTCCCATCCCTGCTAAACAAGTGCAAAAGAACGGGAAAGGTACAAGTCAAACTGCCCACAAGACTATCGAGACCATTGCGCTTTGGCGTGATTGACCTTCGTCAAGCAGTATGGGGGGGGGGGGGGGGTGCGACAAATGAAGAAAGGATGGGTTTGGGGAAAGAGCGGGCCCAACTTCCAGTTACGGACTTGAAGAGCGCCAATAAATACCGCCGGACTGTAGTTGGGTCGTTCAACAAGTAGCTTCTTTTTGGGGGAACAGCAGCCCAAGAACTGGCGTTTCTTTGCCGCACATTTCTTAGATTTTTGATTCCCATGGCTCGACGCCTTCATGTGCTCAGGCGCCCGATGGGGCTGTCTTACACTGGTGTTTTGGGAGTCAGCCTGTACTTGCTCATCCTGCAACGTGTTGATTCTTTGCCTGAAGTGCCCTCGTCGACATCCGATTTGCAGAAACATTTGTTGCTTGCGAAGTGTGTCTGTGATCGGAGCGCAGAATGAGCAGATGTCACCAGTGTTTCCACCATCGCGACCGCTGGGTGCCCAGGGGTTGAACATGCAGTGCAGGGATCTTTGGCAGGGACGGGACCAAAAACCGATTCTGACTGGAGGAGTTGCCTTTCCAGCCCCGCAGAGCCTTTTTCGTGTCAAGCACCCCCAAAATCACAGCCGTCTGGCCCCATCGTGTCTTTCCCAAAAACGACGAAAGAAACCCCTCCCCCGTGCCTCAACCGCCGCCTCGAGCTCCACCTGCCCCAAAATCGCCGCTCGACTCGCGCCGCTCGCCTCGCGGCTCGCCGAGGAAGGCTCGGGCCGTTGAAGTCGCTGCGGCAGCACAGCAACGGCCTGGGCTTCCGCTCCGGCGGGTCCGTGCAGACCGGCCTCACGGTGGTGGAGCTGGGAACCCAGACTCGACTCGACTCGACTCGACTCGACTCGACTCGGGCGGTTCGGGGGACCTCAGTTGGTTTTCGGTTTGGGGGGGACAGCCTCTTTTTGTGCTGCTGATGTAACGCGTTTGATTGAAGTCGTAGTTGGATCTGTCATTTGCTGGGTGGCTGGGGACAGAGGCACCGCAGATGTGCCTAGTGCTGCTAGTCTTCTTGAGAGGTATGCTAGGAAATGGCACCCGAGGAATGTGCGCACCCTGGATGCCTTCCCTCAAGCGTGTCAAAGGCCCTTTTGTTGCACGAGGGTGGTGAAGGTAGATGGCACAACCCCTGGACGTGTGTAAGTACTGGTGACTAAAACCAACATGAGGGGAATCGTGCTTTCTACCCTCACCCATGAATGTGTTGTAAAGGTAGCAATGAAAGTTGCCCTGCACTTTTTGGAGGTTGCAGGGAAAGTTGCCCCGCGCTTTTTGGAGGTAGGAAAGCTCCCCCTAACTTTGTTTCAGGTGCAAAAGGAATTTACCCCTTGCTTCTCAGCTTGTGTTGCCAAAAGATTGGTTCAGCCCCCACAGTCATCGAGAGTGTTGGGGCCGGTCCTTCATTTGCTTTGCAAAACATCGGTGTCTTGAAGGAGGGACCATCGCAAGGGCGGTGAACCCAGGGCGGTGAACCCAAGGGTGGTGAACATACACCCTCTGTCAGACTTTGACGCGACTGGAAGGTGACTGCTGCTGCCGGGAGGCATGGCCACTTAGGGCCTGGCACCTACCCAACTGTTTGAATGAAGACTGCTTCACGAGGCAGCTGTGTTCCAAGGTGTGTTTGAAGTCTACGTGTTGCTCATTGTGAACAATAAGCATGTTCGGCAAAGTACTGGGATCACTGCCAAACGTGTTGAAACACTTTTTCGTTCGACTCCTCCAGCCTGCCCCGCAACCATTTCACCGAAACGCACCTAGGCGGATGCTGCCAGATTCCATGGCGGCAGGGTCCCGGGCGGAGTGGGGCTGGCGGGAAGGAAATCAAAGAAGGGCATGTTTTGTCGAGGCTACCCCTGCCGGGCCGGTCAACAGGGAACGAAAAGGAAGCGACACATTTTTGGGTCCATGTGCACCTTGGATTTTGATCCTTCTTGTGGGCGAAAGGTTATGGTTCCCTTTCCTGAAATAGGATTGAGGATTTGGACGGACTTTGGGGGCGCAGTGTAGAATGGATTTTCCTTGGGATTTCCCTTCTTTTGTTTTTTGGGGGCGGGCGGATCTGCTTCGTGGATCTGCCATTGACCCAGTGTTGGATCCTCTCTTTGTGCCATCTTCCTTTTGTCCTTTTGCAGATTCGGTGGAGGAGGGGGGGATGGGACTCCCGTTATTTAGAGTTGCTGGAGTTGGCGTAGTTGGTGGTGCGGGCCTTTTTGTTCTTTGTCCCAGTTTCTTACGTGGTTATCATCTGTTGTGCACTTGGGCACTCGGGGCACTCTGGGCCCGGAGGTCTGGGCCATAGGGCCGACGGCCTCCGCGGTCAATTTCATTGCCCCAAGAGGACTTGTAGATGGAAGCTCAAGGATCGGCGATTTCTGGGTTTCAGAAATGCCGGGTGTTTCAATTTCATTGCCCCAGTTCTGGGTTTCAGTCCGCATGACGATGTCACGTCTTGCCGGATCGAATCTCTGGGCTCACAGCAACGCGCCTTCCGCAGTCTTGCGACTCGCCCGCTCCCATGTTAGTCCAAGTTGACGCAGAAACCAAAGGGACTTAGCTACAGCTAGCAACCCCATTTGACGCGGCCAGCGTCCGGTTGGCGCCGGCCGGGAAGCCTGGTGAACTTGCACCAGAGTTGGCCGTCGCCTTTTTCGCTTGGGCTGCTTCCAGTGGCCTCAGGCTACCAAGAGGGAAGGTGAAGCCTAGGCTGAGCGCTGGGCCTCGGACCGGGCCTCATCAGAGAGGTTCTTCCCTCACAGACCGGTTCCTGCTCCCGGTCGCCTTTTTTGGGGCTCAGCTTGCAGTCCTGGGGGGGGAGACGTCCCTGGGATGTTTGTGATGCTGGGCGATACACAGATGCTTCCGTGCAAACTGGTTTATTCCCACTGAAAAGGCGCAGAAGTTCATCAGTTCAAGGTTCTCATCAAGGCAAGTCCAACTTGGACTTTGCGGCCGTCCACTTACAGTGGGCAAAGGAGCACTTACACCTGTTCGGGTAAATGTGTACGAAAGAATTCCAGGGGGCTGGGAGGTGCTAGAGGACCCGAGGCAACCTGGTTATATTGCCACTTTCCAATACGGAATCTTGCCAAATTTGGGGTCTTTTCCAAAAGGGTTGCGTGGCTTTCGAGTTTCAGAGGCCCCCACTCCACCAAGGGTATGCAAAGCTGTGCGGGTCAGGTCCGCAGGTCGAAGCGCTCAGCCGAGGCTTTTGACAGCAGGGGAACTTCAGGCGGGTGCTGAGAGATGTCGGAAGTCCGGATGTCTGCTAAAAGGAAGCTGCGGCCCACCCTGATCAAGGTATGCTGTACTGTACCAGCAACAAAGCCGGCGGAGCCTGGGGGGCGGAGGTTTCAAAAGGCAGCAGGTATAGTTGGACAGCTTTCCCTTCCTGTGACGCTTTGAGCCTGCCAATGCTCCCTTTTTTGTGACCGCGTGACAAGGCTGTTTGTTGCTTGCGCCGCGGCCGGACATGGCACGCGCAAGCAACACGCAGTCCAGCGCATGAGAGTCGTGCGCATCCTGGAGCGGCGCGCGCGCAATCCTACGCAGGACCTGCACACTGCTCGCCCTCGTGTCTTCGCGAAGCAAGCGTGCGTCCATAAGAAGGCGAAGGTCGCGGAAAATCGCACAAGATAGTTGACCAAATTGAACATCATGACAAGCGAATATGTTGAGTTCCACCCCACGAAAGTCCGCAGAGGGTTCTTCCAGCGAAATGGAAAAAAGCAACAAGCAGCGAGCTTAGGGTCAACCCAATGAAGCGCGGCCGTGCCAATGGGCCCGTCTCCGAGACGGCTCCAAGACCGCTCCGAACCCGCATCGCGACAGCTGGTTTTGTAATTTTCTTTTCTGTCTCATTTTCTTTCTCTTCCTCTTCCTGTTCCATTGTCTCTTTCTTTCTCTCTGTCGCGCAATCTCCGCCTGCTGCGAAAGTGCTGAGCCTACCACGCAATTTGCACCTGACCCTGCGAAAGTGCTGCGCCTGTCCCAACATCAGCTGCAGCGCCCGCGTGCTCCAGAATGCGATTCTAGCGTTGCCAAAGTATTGCGCTTTTCGTGCAATCTGTGCCTGAGTTTGCACAACTGCTGCAACAGGCTTGCCTGTCACGAAATCTGAGCACCCAGCCAACAAAGTGCTGCGCTTGCTCACGCAAAGTGCGCTCGTCCGTGCCAATGGGCCCGCGTCCAAACCAGTTTCGAGAGGCGTCGCGACCGGGGTAGCTTTCCGCAAGCCGGAGAAGCCAAGATCCGCGAAGGTTGCTCTTTTTGTTGCGATTTCGGGCCATATGCCTACGTTCCTTCTTTCTTCATCACATCTTGGCGCAGACCTTCAGTTTGTGTCCGCCAGCAACATGGAAGTTCCTTGGCATCTTCTTTTGATTACTGTATGCATTACTCATTAATCAAGGTATCAAGTTGGAGATGGTGCCGGCGCCAGAAAATGCCCCTCCTCTTCAAAATCCTTTCGTCTGTCTGGACACTGTAGTTGTGTGAGAGAGTTTGGTTTCCCCTTTCTGTTGCAAGCTTCGTGAAGACCAGAATGCCATACTGTAAGGTGACTAGAAATGCCGAATCTTCAGGGTTCATGTGTAGCACAGCTTTGTCGTTTAGTTCGCTGTCTCTCTCTCTCTCTCTCTCTCTCTCTCTCTCTCTCTCTCTCTCTCTCTCTCTTGTTCTCTCTCTCTCTTTGGCGGCACCCCGAAGTGAACACTCCAAGGTTGAGTGGGAAGCCGATTCGACACGGCCTTTGCGCAAAAAAACAAGGCACCAAGGGGACCGTGACAAAGACTTGAAAGCCAGGTGGTTTCATCGACACCTGCTTCAGATGCAATGGTCTTGTCGTTTCAGTGGAATCACGATTCACGATCTGCAGAGCACAGTGTTCTAGTTGTCCAGTGTTGCAGTGTTGCCCAGTGTTGTAGTGTTGCCCAGTGTTCCAGAGTTCCAGCCTAGCGTCCAGTTGTCCAGTGTCGCGGGGCAACATGATTGTTCGGAAAATGACAGAGCGCAATAATAAGCGAGAACATGTCGTGAGAGGGAAAGTCCAAGAAGTTATGTATATGTATTAACACATTATAGTTTTATGGCTTCCTGCAGGGAGTCCAAACGAATCAAATATGAGTTGTTCTCATGCCAAGTGAAATATGGATCCGATTTCAACGGTTTCTTGCATTCTTTTATGCCTTAGGTGATTTGTAATTTGTTCCCAGGTTCCAGATGTCTGAAATTTTCCTAATGGCAATCCAAGCAAGCGGACTGGTTGATGGCGTCCGTGGTATGAGGCATTGGCGCTTGATCCTGCAATTGACTTTTGGTGCCCCAGCGGCCGAAGTGGAGTTTTGCCAATTGGTCTTTGCAGTGTCCTCCGTGAGAAATGTGTGTCAACATGGGGAAACACGACGTGAAGGTCGAGAAGCAACATGCATCACGATTTGGGGGGTTTTGAGTTTAGAGCCACATGCCCAGGGCATGTTGCGAGGGATGGTTTTGAAGGCGTGCGCCTGGGAAGGCGACAATGTTTGAGGGCATATGTCCGAGAGGCGCGAGGAGCAATGCCGCGATGGCGTTTGAGGAGGCCAGAAAGAGCGGTACAAGGTGTGTTCGCTGCGAGCGATGGCTGGTTCTCCTTCCCCCTGTCGAGATGGGTTTCCGACTTCTTGTACTTCCCATGTTCAGGGATCCTTCTTATTATGAGATTGCAAAAGCTAGCCACTGACAAGTTGTGGGTGTCTTTTGACACGAAGAGTGATAATGTTTGGGGGGTCACCACTTCGTCTCCTTTGTCACCTATTGGGAAACGTGGCCGAGAATTTCAATCGATTCTGAGAGGTTTTACATCAAACCTCGGAGGGTGCCTGGGTAAGCTCCCAGGCCATTTGCCTAGAACACATGCACACGCTTTCCCAAGCCAACCTGGTGCGACTTTGTGTGGTTAGCAAACTCGTTGTTTGAAGATTTATGTTCACCTTGTTGAACTTATCAGAGTATCATCCACGCTTACAGAAAAGATGAGATCCCTGACTGACGGGGTGAGTAAGTCGTACTTTCCTGTTTCATGTTCGCTGGTGACGCTTGCAGAGGAGAACCCCCACCCATTTTGAGACATGCCAGGTCAGCAAACAAGTTTCCTACTGATGCATACAATCTTGTTTCGAGGCACCAGGGAGCCATGCATACATGTTGTGGGGGTGGCGACAGGGAGCTAGACTACAGGGTGGGTGCACCTCTCGATCGATTGTTCACAACTGCTCCAAGTCGGACCCACCCCTTCACTATCTGGGGTCTCTGTTGGTAGACTGATCCCTGTTTGGCTGTGCATCTTTCGCCGAAGGTCGCCTGTCCGCTTCAGTTCGCCAGGACGTCTGAGGACGACGCTCTGAGTGCCACAGCCTGAGCTTAGCGATCGGAGCCCAACGCCGGTGGATTCGATCCCTGTTCGCTTTCGCCGGTTCCTTAACCTCCAGAAGGATCGCCTGGTTCGGAATCGGCAAGCCGAAGCTTGAAACGCGCGTCACACTTGGGGACTCTGTTTGGATGCGTCCAAAGAACAGCCACGGGACAACTACCTATGGCTCGCGATCGAATCGAGGGCTATCATCTAGCTATGGGCGGCCGGTCTGCAGCAGCCTGATCCCCCCCCCCCCCCCGGACCCTTTTTTGAGACGGTCACGGCGAATCAGCTCATTGCCGGGCACATGGAAATTTTCAGCCAAGGGTTGAACACTTTGTATAGAGAGAGGGTGATCCGAAATCCGTGTTGACCAAGGCAAATGTCAGGAGAAACTTCCAGGTACTCCCTTTTGCAAGCTTCTTATCACAGCCTAGCCAGGATTTGCAGGGGTATGGGAAGCGTAAGAGGTTTACAAAACTGTCCTCCATCTGAAGCACCATAGTTGACAACGCTATATGCCAGCATGTTGCACTGCCTGCATCGCAGGTCTCGTCATGCGACGAGTTAGAAGCAGCAGCCTCGGTCGAGAGACCTGCCCAGGTTAGGATCGGTTTGACAAATTGGGGGCCCTGGATGAATCAGGTAGAACCCAGGACCGTTTTGTCTTGGCTTTGGTACCTTCAGAAGTGGTCAAGTGGGTTTGGACTTTGGGGGTTGATTTGGGTTGGTCTGTGAATTCAGGTGTATCGCGTGCCCGCGTACATGTGCTAATTCCAGAGCCGGATTCGGGAGTATCGCAAAGGTTTCTGCTCGGTGCGATTATGTTTTGCTTGCAAGCCACAATCTTAAATCAGAATTAGATTCAGTGGCTGTTGGACAAGTGCAGCCTGTTGGGTAATGACAATTTTGGACACAATTAGATTTTACCTCATCGCCTCGGCGACTACAAGGGCAAAGGTAAATCTTTGAACGCTGCCAACTACAGCTTGAAGGGCCGCAGCGTGAATGTCTGCAACACAACCGGACGAGATCCAGGGAGATTCTGGGCCAATCCTAATCGACCCGTACTCAGAACAACCAACTGCAAGAAACATACTTGCAGCTTGTATGTGTTTAAGGTTCAAACCTAGCAGTCAAGAGACGAACAGCAGCTCAAGGAGCCCATTGTGCCAAAGTCTGCAGTACAGCAACTTAGAATCCGTACAGAAAACGAAGACCAAACAAACCCAGACTCAGAGCTGAGCCTGCAGCACGCGGTGATGCAAGTCACATTGAGCCCCGCGGATCTGACGATTGCCATTGAGGAAGCCGATCTTGGCGCGTCAGTCTGAGGTTTCAACAGCCAACCAAACCGCAACAGAGGGCACAGCTGGTCATCGGCACTTGCCATTTAAGTTCATGCTTCTGCCTCCATGTCTAATAGCCCTTCTTTGAGAGAGGATTCTAGGTCCAAAAAGGGCGCCTTGGTCACAAGGACAACAGTCGCTTGGTGCCGGGGATGGGATCTCTGGAAAACCTGCAGGCTCAGAGCATATGGATATGCGGGGTCAGTCAGCCACCCATTCAACTGACAAAAAGGGTTTGGTTGTCACACCCTGAAAAGCATCCCAACAGTTCCGGCAAGGCACGCATGGGCTCGGACCCCGAAACGCTCAGGATGTAGACATCGTGGTTGGGCCGAATCCGTCCCAGGCAAGGGCTGCCGTGAATGCACGGAGGCTTCACGTTCATCAACTGATTGGATCCCCCACTGTGAAGCAGAGAATCTGCGAACTACTTTTGAAGCTTGAGAATCCTTGAAGAGCCTTGAGAAACCCGGGAGACTTGGGCATCCAGTGTTGATAGTAGCTGTGATTAGATCTTGCGTCCAGATTGCTGACCACAGCATGAAGAGGGGATTGGAAACAATAGGTGTTTAGAATGATATGTCCTTTTAACTCCACGGGCGTGAGGGAATGAGCATGCGCGATACAAGGTTACAGCTGGTGCATAGGGATGCTCAATTGCTTGATCTTTTGGGCAGGTGAGAGTTGCAAGCCCAGCGTGGCAAGAAAGAAGTGGTAGGCAACGGACAACAGGCAAGACTAACTATGAGTGTGGGTGCTTGTTGCTTGTGGGGAGTGTGGGTGGCCCAGCTTGATGTGACTGACATCACGACGGTCATATGAGCTTTGCCTCTGATTCCAAGTCAACTCAGCTCACGCTGATTGGGTTTTGTGGTTTTGTTGTTGAAAAGGAGAGCACGATCTGCAGAAGTTGGATGTCCGGGTGACTTAGGGATGACTCAGGGATTTCTTGGTGACAATGGCCTGAGCCGAGTGGCATGTTGTGCCCAGAGTCACCGTGGGGATTCAGGTGTCATGGGCTCATGGTGCTAGGGGCTTGCAAAGATAGCTTGCAGCAGTCTGGCTGTCGCCGTTTTTTCCCAGGGAGTGGTTGCCATCTCCCCTGGTATCACCTTAGAGAACAGCTGGCCAGTACAGGAAGGGTGGGATAAAAGGGGAGGGCCGGAAGGAAAGAGTGTGATAGTGATAGGGGATTAGACTTGATGCACAGGCTTCTCAACCAACTGCTTGTGGCAAGCCAAAAGCAAGTGGGCGGCAGACTATGAGTGCTGGTTTTCACGACTTGCTTGTCGCTTGTGTGGAGTGTGAGTGGCCCAGAATGATGAGACTGACATCACGACGGTCATATGAGCTTTGCCTCTGATTCCAAGTCAACTCAGCTCACGCTGATTGGGTTTTGTGGTTTTTGTTGCTGAAAAGGAGAGCACGATCTGCAGAAGTTGGATGTCCGGGTGACTTAGGGATGACTCAGGGATTTCTTGGTGACAATGGCCTGAGCCGAGTGTTATGTTGCGCCCAGAGTCACCGTAGGGATTCAGGTGTCATGGGCTCATGGTGCTAGGGGCTTGCAAAGATAGCTTGCAGCAGTGTGGCTGTCGCCGTGCCTTTTTCCCAGGGAGTGGTTGCCATCTCCCCTGGTATCACCTTGGAGCACAGCTGGCCAGTACAGGAAGGGTGGGATAAAAGGGGAGGGCCGGAAGGAACGAGTGTGATAGTGATAGGGGATTAGACTTGATGCACAGGCTTCTCAACCAACTGCTTGTGGCAAGCCAAAAGCAAGTGGGCGGCAGACTATGAGTGCTGGTTTTCACGACTTGCTTGTTGCTTGTGGGGAGTGCGAGTGGCCCAGCATGATGAGACTGACATCACGACGGTCATATGAGCTTTGCCTCTGATTCCAAGTCAACTCAGCTCACGCTGATTGGGTTTTGTGGTTTTTGTGGCTGAAAAGGAGAGTGGATACACTCAGCAAGGTCTGCAGAAGTTGGATGTCCGGGTGACTTAGGGATGACTCGGGGATTGCTTGGTGACAATGGCCTGAGCCGAGTGGTATGTTGCGCCCAGAGTCACCGTGGGGATTCAGGTGTCATGGGCTCATGGTGCTAGGGGCTTGCAAAGATAGCTTGCAGCAGTCTGGCTGTCGCCGTGCCTTTTTCCCAGGGAGTGGTTGCCATCTCCCCTGGTATCACCGCAGGGGATAGCTGACCATCACAAAAGAGGGGAGTGATGATATGTAATACAGGGATTCAATGAGGTGAGGGTCCATGATAGGGGCTGGCAAGAGATGACAGAGGACTGCAGGAAGGAAAGAGTGTGATAGGGGATTAGACTTGATGCACAGGCTTCTCAACCAACTTCTTGAGCAGGTGAGAGTTAACAGCGCGGCGTGACAAGGCAGAAGCAAGTGGGCGGCAGACTATGAGTGCTGGTTTTCACGACTTGCTTGTTGCTTGTGGGGAGTGTGAGTGGCCCAGCATGATGAGACTGACATCACGACGGTCATATGAGCTTTGCCTCTGATTCCAAGTCAACTCAGCTCACGCTGATTGGGTTTTGTGGTTTTTGTTGCTGAAAAGGAGAGCACGATCTGCAGAAGTTGGATGTCCGGGTGACTTAGGGATGACTCAGGGATTTCTTGGTGACAATGGCCTGAGCCGAGTGGTATGTTGCGCCCAGAGTCACCGTGGGGATTCAGGTGTCATGGGCTCATGGTGCTAGGGGCTTGCAAAGATAGCTTGCGGCAGTCTGGCTGTCGCCGTGCCTTTTTCCCAGGGAGTGGTTGCCATCTCCCCTGGTATCACCGCAGGGGATAGCTGACCATCACAAAAGAGGGGAATGATGACATGTGATACAGGGATTCAATGAGGTGAGGGTCCATGATAGGGGCTGGCAAGAAATGACAATGCCGGATGAAAGAGGACTGCAGGAAGGAAAGAGTGTGAAAGGGAATTAGACTTGATGCACAGGCTTCTCAACCAACTGCTTGAGCAGGTGAGAGTTAACAGCGTGGCGTGGCAAGGCAGAAGCAAGTGGGCGGCAGACTATGAGTGCTGGTTTTCACGACTTGCTTGTTGCTTGTGGGGAGTGCGAGTGGCCCAGCATGATGAGACTGACATCACGACGGTCATATGAGCTTTGCCTCTGATTCCAAGTCAACTCAGCTCACGCTGATTGGGTTTTGTGGTTTTTGTTGCTGAAAAGGAGAGCGCGATACACTCAGCAAGGTCTGCAGAAGTTGGATGTCCGGGTGACTTGAGGATGACTCAGGGATTTCTTGGTGACAATGGCCTGAGCCGAGTGGTATGTTGCGCCCAGAGTCACCGTGGGGATTCAGGTGTCCTGGGCTCATGGTGCTAGGGGCTTGCAAAGATAGCTTGCGGAAGTCTGGCCTTTTTCCCAGGGAGTGGTTGCCATCTCCCCTGGTATCACCGCAGGGGATAGCTGACCATCACAAAAGAGGGGAGTGATGATATGTAATACAGGGATTCAATGAGGTGAGGGTCCATGATAGGGGCTGGCAAGAGATGACAATGCCGGATGAAAGAGGACTGCAGGAAGGAAACAGTGTGATAGGGGATTAGAGTTGATGCACAGGCTTCTCAACCAACTTCTTGAGCAGGTGAGAGTCAAAAGCGTGGCGTGGCAAGCCAGAAGCAAGTGGGCGGCAGACTATGAGTGCTGGTTTTCACGACTTGCTTGTTGCTTGTGGGGAGTGTGGGTGGCCCAGCATGATGAGACTGACATCACGACGGTCATATGAGCTTTGCCTCTGATTCCAAGTCAACTCAGCTCACGCTGATTGGGTTTTGTGGTTTTTGTTGCTGAAAAGGAGAGTGGATACACTCAGCAAGGTCTGCAGAAGTTGGATGTCCGGGTGACTTAGGGATGACTCAGGGATTTCTTGGTGACAATGGCCTGAGCCGAGTGGTATGTTGCGCCCAGAGTCACCGTGGGGATTCAGGTGTCATGGGCTCATGGTGCTAGGGGCTTGCAAAGATAGCTTGCAGCAGTCTGGCTGTCGCCGTGCCGTTTTCCCAGGGAGTGGTTGCCATCTCCCCTGGTATCACCGCAGGGGATAGCTGACCATCACAAAAGAGGGGAATGATGACATGTGATACAGGGATTCAATGAGGTGAGGGTCCATGATAGGGGCTGGCAAGAGATGACAATGCCGGATGAAAGAGGACTGCAGGAAGGAAAGAGTGTGATAGGGGATTAGACTTTGTTTTTGGGGGCATGTACTTTTATCATAGCATGTTTCATGCCGAAGCCCAACGCGGCTTTTGGCTCAAGCTTTTCAATCCGGCAACTAGCCCTTGCAATTTCGTCACCGCGCACTGCGGCACGTCACGCTCATCTTCGGCAAACAGTGCCGCTGCTGAGCGCTCGTGGTGGTGTTTCCGGTGGAGGTTGGTCGGGGGTTCTGGTTGGGGTTGGTGCGCATTTGGTTTGCTTTGCTTGCTTCGCTCGCTTTGCTTGCCCGCGTTGGTGCTGCTGCTCGTGCGCTTGCTGCGCTGCTGCCCTTGCTGGGTTCTTTCTTCTGTTAGTTAAGCTGGCACCCCTTTTGGTTCGTGTTTGTGTCGGCCGAGGGCAACCGCTTTGCCCTTGGGACCGGGGGGATAAGGTGGTCTCTTCTTGTTGGTGGGTTAGGGCCTGTTTTATCCATCCCGAAACTCTGTTTCAAACCCTTTCGCAGGTTATCAGCCGTAGGATTCGTCCTCGGTTGGCACCGCGAACCCCTTTCTAACAACCCTGCAGGCATCGTAGGGTAGTGTAAATAGTATGGCGGGAATCACTGAGGATGGACCTCATGTGGTGACCGATGAATGGGTTCTCGGCCAGGCCGGAATCTTGGACGTTGTGAATGACGACCAAGTGCCCGGACAGCCGATGTTTTCCGGTCCTGACTTTTTGTCGGACCACACTTTTTCAGAAGCAATGCCTTCAGGAAGGTCCAGTGCTACTCGCACTGATGACCTATCGTCTAATGCCTCAAGAGCTAATCGCTCTCAGGGTCATGGGGCTAATCGTCCTGACCATGATGATTCCGTCTCAGGACGTGATGATGACGAGCCCGGTATTGCACCTGGAGCTCAATCCTCATCTTTCCCGGAGCTGATGAATATTGGTCAGTCCGAGTTTCGTGACTCTCAAAGTAGCAGTAGACCTGTGCCAACCAGTAGTATAGTTTTTCAAGCGCTCGGTAATCCCGAACCTGGTACATCCAGTGGAGTTGCATTTGACGTTCATCTGCCGACCGAATCCGGTGGGCTCGATTGGAGAGCCTCATGGCCCAACGACGGAAACATTTTTGGTATGGATTTTGCCTCATGGATGCCAGGGCCACCTGCCCCGTCATCTTTCCCGCATTTCCAAAGCCCAAAACGAGCTGCTGGAAGCGACGAATTCATGCTACCTTTGTCAATTGAGAATCTCAATCCTGACGTGGCCAACCGTAACGTCAGGCCGAGGCCGTCGGTAAACCCGACCATGAGGAACATGTCCCCTCCCCCAGGACTCTCAGGATTTGAGAGGCCTAGGGAGCGTAATATCGTAGATAGATTGGATTTGCATCCCAGTCCAACCCCAAGCAAACGATCAAGGTCAAATTCGACTGGATCGCATAGGGCAAGGGGGATGGATCGGGAAACTGCTCACAGGGGTAACCCCAGTGCGCGGGACTCAGGACGCGGCCGATCAGGTGACCCAGCGTCAATCATTGGAAGAGACCCGTTAAACGCGGACACACTCGTTAACGTGCTTGATGGGATCGAAGCATTTCAGGAGGAATATAATAGGTCAAGTGGCTTGAACGCACAAGATGTTCGCCCTACGCCCAACGCGGCTTCCATTTTCGCTCTGGACAATATGGACGGAGCTAATGTTCCGATAGAATCTGAGTCCATGATGGCATCAAGTTCTAGTCGCAATCATACCATCAATAATGGAACTGATATTGAATCGATGTCTGAGTCTAGAGTGTCCAATGCGACCGACTTGAATGACATTGTTATTGCTGACTCGAGACCTGATGTTCCTATGCGAACGGATAGGCCTGTTGTTCCCAAACTGTCCGTGGCTAAAGGCCTGGGCATGACACAACCCTCTGCGGTTCGTGATGCTAGGAGATCTGCTCCGTATCAGAGTCAATCTCCTAATCGGAGTGAGTTCCCACGGCCATCAACGGCCGTCCAGGATGATTTCAGAACTCCTCCGAGATCTAATCCAATCATGGTTGATTTGTCCACTCCTCGAAATCGCGGATCAGGATTTGGTCCTGCGAGTGAGGAGCAACCCAACGAGGTTGCTGATCTTGTAACAGCCCTTGAAAGAGGGAGAGTGGATTCTTCGGTAAGTGCGATCATTCATCGCCTGGTTGCTAAGGTCGAAGACCTTGGGCGTAGGAATGATAGAAGTGATCAATGCATCAAGCAGCTCTCCACTGAGGTTAACTCGTGGAGGGCCAAATACGAACAATGCGTCCATGTGAGTAGCACGTGTACGCAGGCTGCGAACGCGGCCATGCAGCTATCACAAGGGACTAAGGACATCGTGACCGAGCTTGGCCAACGCGTCAAGATCGTTGCCAATCGCATGATAAGCATAGGCGATGCCCTAAATGAGCGAGCCAGCTATGATGATGTTGCTCGCTCCATCACCCAGGTTCAAACTGTTTTTGAATCTCTTTCTGATCGTGTAACCGGGCTTATAGCTCGTGTTGATATGATCGAGAGATCTCTAGTGGAGAGCCAATCCAACCATCCTGCTATTGGTGGAGTAAACCTCAAAATCGAGGACCTGTCCACTAGGGTATGTCAGATTGATAGGATGATGCAAGATGTCGAACAACGCTGGACCAATAATAGGGACGGCATAAAGTGGGTTAAAGACCAACTTTATGAGACACAAGCCAACCTTGAGATAAAGTCAAGGGACTGCAAATCCTACACGGACAAGCAAAATACTCATAACATGGCCGTTTCGACTACGCTCAACAGTAAGCTCGAGCAAATGCTCGAGGTGCTGGGTAATACGGCCCAGAGAATTAACTCCCTCGAGTCAAGGCACTCGAACCAGGCCTCAAGTAGTGGATTGAACGATCACACAGGGGGAAGGCGTGCCGCGTCCCGTACTCCGGATAAGCGGCCACCTCCACCTGGCCCTCCTGATGATGATCCTCCACCACCTCCTCCTCCAGATTGGCAAAGCCCAGGAGGAGGGGGGAAGAAGAGTGCCGCCGGTGGGAACCCTGGCAACCCTGGTAAACCCAGATGTAAATATGTAGGTGATGGATATAATCATCTCATGGCTGAGTTTCACTGCAAGGGATGCAGAGGTGATATTTGTGAATATTGTTTCTCGTTTAAAGAGAACCTGTGTGAAGAATGTTCCCGTAACGGACCCCGATGCGGAGTCTGTAGGGAGAGCTCGTTCCTGACCAAGGGAATTGAGTGTCAGTTTTGCAAGACCTACTACTGCACCAGACATTCTGCTGGGCAGGATGACTACAGGAGATTTGGATTTGTCCAGGGTCCCTGTTGTCTTGCGTGCCTTAGGGATGAAACTAGGAGGAGAAGGGATCCCGATGGTAACCGTGTCAGGAATAGATCGCCTGGAGGCGTACCTGAGACGAACCCGACGCGGTCGTACTCGCCGCCTCTGCGGCCACCCGTTGACAGATTCCGTGACACTCCAACTGGGGGTCAACCCAACGCGGCTGACCTTCAGAGTCCTCCGAAGGCTGCGCAACCTGTGCCCCTGGATAAACGTGAAACCGGATATTATCCAGGATTTGATCCCAACGGTACAAGGCCGAAGGATCCTTCAGGCCTTGAGCCGCCGACCATGCGTGGCCCCGATCCTCCTGACAAGAAATGTCGGATGTGTGATCGGGATATTCCTGACCCCAGCAAAATTGAGGAATGTAAGATATGCATGAAAAGGGCATGTGAGATTTGCATTCCGAAGGCTACTCGCCTTTGTCCTGTATGTGCATTATCAATCGGTAGTTCTCAGGTTCCACAGCATCTTTTCGGAACTGGTGGCGGCGGGTACAGTAGCCACCATGATCCGAACTGTACAGCTGCGACTAAGTGCATTCCCATAGACCTCCCGCCAGAGCCCGACGCGGCTGGGCTGAGGGTATGGATAGCCAATATGAAGGAAGCTGTTAGCAATGCCTACAGCTATGATGGACTTTACGTCATCAATTGGCTAACTGAAGTCGAGAAGGCAAAGACCTTTGATGAACTGGATGGGGAATGTAAATACCACATCCTTGAAGCCAGGTTCAATGCAGCCATTCGGAAGTGCATCAAGACTGTTGCAATCATCGATAAGATTAATCGTCTCACCGAAGCCGCTCAACGCTCCAACAATCGCATCAAGAGTAGGCAGATCCTGTGGCTCTTATACGACCACTTAAGGACTGCAAATATCGGAGAGCAATCATTCAGGATAATTGAGCTCTCAAACTTGCGATGCAGTGTTTCATCTTTCTATACTGAAGAGGAGCGACTTGAAAGGTTCATCGCGAAGTGGGATCACATCCTTGCGGGTCTCGATGAACCGCTGACCGAGCAGGTAAAGCGGTCGCTATTCAGTGAGAAGGTTAGACACCTCAACTGTTTGGCTCATGATATCAGGGAATGGGATAGGAATATATCCAACCCTGATGTTTGTAGCTATGAATGGCTTCGTGCTCGTTGTAAGAACGAAATTGACCGCTGGAGGGTTCGTAAGAATCAGGTCAATATGCACAAAGACTTTTACGAACGATCTCAGTCCAGGGACAGGGCCCAGAAACCTGGTGCTCCTGGTCCTCCCGTCAGGAGACGATCTCCGTTTGGAGATTCCCATAGGGACAAGTACTCTCCCAGGAATCGGGAGCAGGACAAGCGGCGTACGCCTAGCCCTAGGGGCGAACCCCCAAGGAGGCCCAGATCTACGTCGCCCGGTGCTCCCGCGATTGATGCGTGCAGGGACTTCGCGCGTGGATACTGTTCGCGCGGACAAGAGTGCAAATTCGCACACACAAGAACTGGGAGTTCCGATGCGAAACGCAAAGAGCGTCCTCCCCTGATTCCAGGGTATTGCGCCCAATGGGTTTCCTATGGAAAGTGCATGAGGGATAAGTGTGATTACAAGCATGCAAAGCCACCTGAGCATTTGCTGAAAGAAGCGAAGCAACACACTGCGGCCCCAGCGACCGAGTCTGCCGATGCGCAACCCGAGTCTGCTGAACCTACTACCACTGCTGACGACAGGACATATAGTCCTGCCCCTGATTTGTCAGCGGGTTTTTGAGAGGGGCGGGCCGTCACCCTCAGGCTATTGGGCTTGTTGCCTGCCCTGCTCATCCCATAGCCAAGGCATTTGAAGAGTATAGAGCTCGGTTTCAACGCCCTGAAGGGACAATGGAGTGGTCAGTGACCACTATTGGCGCTCGTACACTGCAAGGTACGTGTCCGGGCGGCCCGAATATCAGAGCTGTAATTCGCAGACGAACGATTCGTCTCTCGGACAACGCTCTGATTGATGATGTCGATTTGAGTGTACCGACTCGCAAATCCGTTTTATTCAGACGGATTCCTGGGCCAATTGACATTAGGACGGATTTCTATTACCTGCCCGGTAAGTGCGGCCAGTATAACTCTGAGCTCGCGAAGGCTGTGAGGATTAAGCTCACTGCTCGCAGGCTGAGTTTCAATGACAATGTTGAAATTCAGCAAGTTGAGAATATAAGGACACGTGACGAGCCTAGGCCGATCATGAATCGGCGGTCACATTCTCACCCCATTCACCCGGATAGGTTGCGTCAACCTCCCGAGGTGATTGCGATGTCCGAGGAAAATGCTAGAATCCTAGCTGCCACTACTAGACAGATTGTACAGTTGCAATTAGGTGAGTATGTGCCTGATAATAGGTGGGCTCGTCGCCCTCGAATGATCAGGGAAAATGTTCCTGATCAGATGCCTGCTATGCCTGGCCCACAAATCGAAATCCGGTGGCTTGCTGACACTGGGTGTCCTTTCGACTTGGTTGGGATGCACGACATTCCCGCGCAGGATCATCGCCACATCAAGAATGGGCGAATCCAACATTCCTTGCAAACCGCAAATGGTGTTGCTGGGACTCAAGGTAGAGTTGATGCAACTGTTGAGTCACTTGACGAGGATATTGAAGCCTTCGTTATGGGTAATACACCCTCGATTGTATCGATAGGACGTAGGTGCGCTGACTTTGAATACAGTTTCCGGTGGGATGCTTTTGAGACGCCTGTTCTCATCTGCCCATCCGGGAGAACTGTTAGGCTAGACGTTATAAACAACGTCCCATACCTGCCTAAAGGGCCGGTTATGTTTGGAGCCCCGAACTTAGATGCATGTCCTGCGATACCGGCAATGCCCGGTCCAGTAATTGCCATGAACGATTCACTGTACCCTGCAGCTCCCTCTGAGGCCGACGCGCCTGACGAGGGGGGTGAAGTTGTTGAAATCAAACACCCTGAGGGCTACAGGACCGAAGCCCAGTTACGTGCTGAAGCTAAAACGCTTCAACACATGATGTCTCACTTGCCAAAGAATCCTTTTTGCCCACATTGCCAACGCGCAAAGATGGAGAACGTGCGTTTGCACCGCCGGGGCGGTGCCGACGCGCATGAATGCACGAAATTCGGCGATATTGTCACTGTCGACACGATGGTGTTACACGGTTTAAAGGACCGTGGTGTGAATGGTGAAACGGACGCAGTCGTGTTTTACGATCTTGCGACCAAGTACATAGATGTACTCCCTGTTTTTAGTCGCTCTGTACCTAGTACGGTAGAAGCCTTTCACAAGTTCATGGGTCCCGAACCCAAGATTGGTCTGTTATACTCGGACCAAGCTAGAGAGTTTCTTGCGGCTACTCGCCGAATGGCTTGGGTGCATCACATGTCCACACCCGGAATGCCAAAGACGAATGGCATCATTGAAAACAATGTGAAGTTAGTTCTGCATGGAGCAAGAGTACTCCTCAGACAAGCCGGCTTATCGCCCAAATGGTGGCCATTTGCCGTTCGCGCATTTTGCGCGGCCAGAAATCTCGAAAATCGAGGTGAAGGAACCGCATGGGGGAAGAGAAACGATGACAGGGATTTTCCCGGTCAACTCATCCCATTCGGATGTCTTGTTGATTTCAAGCCCATCGCGCCAAAACCGCGTAGGCTCGAAAAGGGGGGGCTCAAAAACGCCTCCGAACGGGACGAACATCACAAAGCTGATGAAGTTCCTACAAACGACCACTGGATCTTCGATGAAGAATCTGGCAAACTCGTCAGAGTGCACATTGAACCAAGGACCAAGCTGTTCAAAGCTGACAGCGTTGACGCTCCAATCGAGCATATTCGTCTCACCGCTGACCGTGACACATGGGTTCAGTACGATGAGGAAAACGGAGAAATGATTCACTCCGTTGACTGGAGATACGGTCCGGATTCCACCAAGGAGCTAAAAGCTCCGTGGACTGGCGAGACATATTTCACTGTAAAGCCAAAAGAATTTGACCCTCTTGAGGACTCTGATTACGAGCCCGAAGGAGATGATGAACTAGCTGATGATTCAGGGCCGTCCGATCACGGAGAGGACGAGTACAGTAATGTGCCCGCTATGCCGGCACAGAAGATTGACCCTGCATCTAAAGCGCCCAAATTCGGGCCAGTGTCGAAGCCTGGGATTTTCCTGGGTTATAGATTAGAGCCCGGTGGCCAGTGGAAGGGCGACTACTACGTTGCCGATCTTGAACACTTTAGGAACGGATTTTCCCGACCCAGTGTTCATCAGGTCAAAAGAATTTGGCGGAACCCCGAAGAGGGATACGTTTTTCCCATGTTGGCCGCCTATGAGCGTCTGACTAGGGAGGTCCAGCTCCTAGATACTGGAGAAGGAAAGGGTCTTCCCAAAGCGGATGCTCCCACTCAACCGGACAGCAAGCTCGATGCCGTTGGTCCGGGTACTGATCATCCTAACGATGACAGTGGTGATCCCGTTTTTGATTCCGAAGCACCTGCTGATGTTCCTGAAAGGGACCACTGGGTGCGTGATGAAGAATCCAAATCCTGGCACAGACACCATGTCGATGCTAGGCAAGCCTTTTTCGGGGATGATAGATCTCCACTGCCTCCTGGAGGCCCGTCCCAAGCGGATGTGGATGATTATCGTGTAACTCATCTGAAGTACATTGACTCTACGCAGCAGTGTATCCGTGATGACAGGAGAATCCTGAACCCTGGACATCGAGTCAGAACTCAAAAGTTCTGGACTGGCGTGACCATTCTGTATGATAAAGGGCATGCTCCTTCTAGGGCTCCGAGGGTCACTCTTGCCAAGTTTAAAGATAGGCTAGACAAAGTCAAAGACCTCGATGCAGGTGAGCCTAAGGCCCACACCCTACACGGTGATGAGCTTGATTATGAGCAGAAGGAGAAAAGAAAGGAGAGGTCCTATTCTGGATCTGGTAAACCCAACTCCATTTCTTCTACTGACTGGAAAGGTATGTCCGTCGGTATGCGAAGGATATACATCGAGGCTGAAAGGGAGGAAGCTCTGAAACGAGCGCGTGCTGGCGAAGCCGCACCCTCCAAACCAGCTGGACCCGCTTTGATAAAGCGGAGATTGTTGATAGAATTTGCATGCGAACCTGACTCTAAGCTCTCCGCCACAATGCTGGAACAGGGGGGTGACGCGATTCGCGTACACAAGGAGTCGTTCGACATTTTAAAGAATAAGGATATGACTAGATTGATTGAGATAGTCGATCAGAATCCTGGTTGTGACTTATGGGGCTCGATCCCGTTACTTGGCAGTATGTTAACTTGTCCCAGTACGGTCCCGAGTTCGCTGTAGAGCTCAACGAAGCTAGACGAACGTCGATGGTCATGTTTGCTGCTTTCCTTCGTGTCGCCAAACGCGTGCGTTTTAAGGGAGGTAGAATAGCTTTCGAGTGGCCGAGGCATTGCCTTGGTTGGAAACAGCCATTCATGAGGCGTCTAATCGACGATCCCGACATCAGGTGTGTCGATGTTGACGGTTGCGACTTTGGAATGCAAACGTCCGATGGTGTTCCCATCAGGAAGCAGTGGCGGATCGCCACTTCTTGCCCTGAACTAGCCAACGAGCTACGAGGGCGTACGTGTAGCCACGAAATAGGCTACCCCCACGCCAGGATCGAGGGAAGCCTTACGCCCTTGACTGCGCGATATCCCATTGGGATGTGTAAAGCCGTGATTAAAGGTCTTTACGGGCATAAGCCCTATGCGGCTGCCCCTGCTACCTTGAGCAAGGGGGACAACGCTCCTGCTGCGCCTGTTGAGGTAACGGAGGCCGATCCGTGTGCATGGAGGCGAGACAAGGATGCCTTGCTCGTCCACATGTTGAACAGTTATGCAACTCTCCCTACTCGGCAAACGCCTGGCTCTGCGGGTTTAGATTTAAGCTCGTGCGATGAAATCATCGTTCCCGCTAAGGGAAGTGCTCTTGTGCAAACTGGATGCGCCTTTACTTTCCCAAGCGGAGTTTATGGCCGCATCGCACCGAGATCAGGTCTGGCAGTCAAGCACATGCTAGACGTAGGTGCAGGAGTAATTGACCCTGATTTCTCAGGAGAAGTGAGAGTGATGCTTTTTAATCACTCTGATTATGAGTTTCGAGTTCGACCTGGAGACAGGATCGCTCAACTCATACTCGAGAAAGTTATGATTGTTGATGCCAAGATCACTATCAAACAACCCGACGTAACCGTCAGGGGGGTTAATGGCTTCGGCAGTACCGGCGGGTACCCTGCTGGTCCCGCCATAGGGTTAAATGGAGATCCTGTTCCGCCGATGCCTAGATCGAACAAGGCTTCGGGGCATCAACCCAACCTACAGGGCATACCAACTTTTTACGCCTGTGTAGCAAGGCCTGTGACGAAGAAGGAGCAAGCTGGTAACGACAAGGCGCGTGCAGCTCTCCTCAAGGAGTGGACAAAGCTCCGAAAGTTGGGATGTTGGGATGAGTCGAAAGTTAGAGAGTGGAAGAAAGTTGCTGCCGAAGCGCGAGCAAACGGCAAGACTGTCCATGTAGGAAGAATTTTTGACATATGTGTGGAAAAGAATCATGAACTCCCTGAGGATGATCCTAATAGGAAGTACAAAGGGAGAGTAGTGTTTGAGGGATGCTTTGTGAGGGACCAGTCAAATCACTGGGCCATGTTTTCCGAAGCTACCTCATGCCCGGCAACAATGGCCGCAGGCAAGATGTGTGATGCATATGGCATGTTGCCTGGTCACGCACTACAAGTCAGTGATGGCGAAGTCGCCGATACCCAAGCTAAGCTGCTGGGTCCCACGACATGGGTGCGTATTCCTAAGGATCAATGGCCGCAAGCATGGGTTGATGCTGGCTATGACGATCCGGTCTGTCCATTGATCCTTGCCCTATACGGGCATCCTGATGCCGGCACGTTCTGGGAAAAGCATTGCGAAGCAAGGCTTATTGAGGTCGGATTTATCCGTGTCCCGGAATGGCCGAGTGTGTTTTATCACCCTAAGTATAAGCTTTTTCTTGTGGTTTATGTTGATGATTTCAAGATGGGTGGCCCATCCGCTAACCTATCGATCGGATGGGACCTCATTGGTCGGGTAATTACAATGGAACCGCCGGGTACCCTCAAGCGGTATCTGGGCTGCGAGCATGAGTTTGCTGCAGCAGATGTACAGGGTTTCTTCGACCCTCGTACTGCCTGGACTGTGGATCATCCACCATCCAAAGAGATGCCTGACATTCGTTTCGGAGAGAAACGACTTCGAGCTGACGAGGTCAAATTCGACCCGGCTCGGGTGAAGATCATCAAATATAACGAAGCGTGCTTCATGGAAGCATGCGTTGACAGGTACAAGGAGCTATGCCTCCCCAAGTACCCTAGACCTCTGGTGAAGGCTGAGACGCCTTTTCTGGATGAAAGTAAACCGGAATTTGATGAGAATCCCATCAACCCGGAAGTAGATCAGCTGTTTGGGCAGCCATCTCCTTGCCCAACAGACGTGATTGCTGAACAGCCCGGTGTCCTAGGCGACGCTGCAGCTGCAGTTCTCATGAAAATTTTGTATGGTGCTAGAATGGGTCGATACGACCTAATTAGACCTGTACAGGCTTTGGCCAGTCGAATCACTAAGTGGAATCGACTGTGCGATAAGAAGCTTCATAGGATTGTTTCCTATATCAACTCAACGCTAGACCTACACCTATACGGGTGGGTCTGCGATAAGCCTAGTGACATTGAAATCGTCGCTTACTGCGATGCCGATCTCGCTGGAGATCGTACCGATTCCAAGAGTACATCTGGTGTCCTTATTTGCCTAGTCGGCCCAAGGACATATGTTCCCATTACCGCAGTTAGCAAGAAGCAAACTTCGGTATCCAAATCGACTCCCGAAGCGGAGATCGTTGCACTAGATCATGGCGTGGCCAAGGAAGGCATGCCACTTGCACAGCTTTGGCAGTTTGCTATCGGTCAAGGCACCGGTAAGCCTGTCACGGTGAATTGTATGGAAGATAATGAGGCCGCATGCCGCATCATTATCACTGGGAACAACCCAAACATGCGATATATGTCGCGTACTCAGCGAATCGACATTAGTTGGCTCAATGAAGTCTACAATGAACAGATTTTTCGTTTCGTAGCATGTCCATCGCATTACCAAGGCGCGGACATTCTCACCAAAGCGTGCGTAGATAAGGTGACATGGGGTAGGAATTTGCAGACTTTAGGAATGTTTAATCCAGGATTCCTGGAGAAATTCATTAGCCATCCCACCCTCCCTGTCGTAAAGCCTGCTGCACCTGTTCTCCCCCCAATTAGGGGGGTACGCATGGAAACCGATCAAAATTCTTTTTTCAACAAGTTCATCCAGTTGGCTGAATCCAGCTACATGGTTTTTGACATAGTTGAGGATCGATCAAATGTTTGCGATGCGCGAAACATTTTCGTAGATTCTGAGCTTGGCATAACGCCTGAACCTCAGTTTGGTAGATGGCTTACCTACTTTGTTAGACCGGCCAATCTTTGCCCTGTTATCCCTAGACGGGGTACAATTGAAGGCTCCAGACCTAACATTTTGTTATGTAGATATAGCAGTTTGATCGATGCATCCACGCGAGGGAATTGGAGCAAGATCAGGCGCGCACGTGACCAGGTAGAGCAGTGCCAATCATGTCTAAACGACTTAATTGAGCACGCGCTGAGCACGGAGTTTTCCGTAGGCATTTTCATACAGCCAAATACCTGGATTGCTAATCGCGATGTTCTTGTCAAGCTTGGCGTAAACCGCTATAGCCGTGTTGTACACTATTGCTCATGTCTTGTAAATAAAGATCATGTGCATGCATTGACATTAATTTGTATTTCACGACATGTGAACTCTTTCCCAGTTTTCAAATGCAACAGGATGTATCGCACTACACGTGTTGATCCTCTTGTGCATGACTTAGTTGTAAAATATGCGACCCGCGCTGCTCTTCAAACAGCCTTGAACTGAGTAGGCTTGATGGACATCATTCACAACAGCATTAGTCATGCTGCAATAACTAACGCAAATTCGCGACATTAGTTCAGGCACATTCGCCTCGATTAGATGGTTTGTGTTTGTGTCATTTTCCGCCCGGGTGGGCATGTCCATAGGGTAGCTTTGCAGTTTCATGTGTAGTGATGTAGCAGGGTTGTTGTCAACGCACGACTGTTTATCATAGGTACGACCATATTCGGTCTTATACCAGGGGAAATTGCCCCTTCGTACCCATAGAGATGGCACCCAAGGTTTACACACCTTTGGATGTGGAAGGTTTCCCTGTTCTCGGGGTATCTTCCGTGGTATTCTTTGTTTTAGTGGTACCCTACCGCTTCCCGGGCGCAAACTCGCGCCATGGCAGGCTGCATCCGCGGCCGGCGGAATGGCGGGCGCTGCCCCGCGCTCGAGAGGTTCATCTTTGGCGGCGCGGCAGCAGGCGGACTATATGAACCCGAACTGCGCCTGCACCTTGGGTCCGCTTCCAGCGGAAGCGAAGCACGCAGCCAATGCGCTGTCAGATGAGAGGCCTACTCGGCTATCGGAAAATCTTAGAATTTGCTACCCGCACTTGACGGCAAAGTCCGATCAGTACGGTTATCGCACCACTGCTGAGACGCAGTTGGTGCAAGTCAAGGACGGTGTCAAGGACCCTCAGGTTGTCGGTGCCTTTTCCGGCATTTTCAACCTACTGGAGGGATTTGACACGGGCATGATTGAGGACAAGTCTTTCGTCCCGGCCATCAAGAAATACCGTCGCCTACGCGTGGCTGGTATTCTCCAGGCCATGCTTCTAGGTGAAGTGGAGCTGAGTGACCAAAGCGTCTACACGGCTGCCATAATCATCTGCGAGGCAATGCCGCGCGAGCCCGAGCTCCACTGCGAGCCAACTCGGAACTCGCTGATCGAAATGACATTGTCTACCGCCGTTTCCCCTTCACTGGTTCCCCGAGGCGGGAACTGGCTGTACGAGATGGCGAAGGTCGACTCACGCTGGCAGACCTTTTTCCAAGCGGCGAATAAAAATGTTATTCGCGCCATGCAGGCGGCCGTTGTAAAGGGTAGGAGAGATATGCCCTCGAATGTACAGCCGGCAGGAGCCGAGGAGGCATTCAAGGCCTGGGCATACCAGCGCCCAACTGCCCTTTGTACCCCACCCAAGGCGGTGGTCGGGTATATGAAGGCAATTTATTGCATCTCGGCCGATGCGCTGACAAAGATGCAAACGGTCAATGCACATGCTTTTGAAGTAGGATCCATGTGCAAGGAGATTGAGGCCTTGTGGTGCTCCTATGATGATTTTGTGGATTTCATCACGGAAGAAATAGGGATTCCCCCCACCATATTTCACCTGATTGACTGGAAACGCGCTAAGCCGCTTACCATGCCGAGCAAGGAAATCGGGGATTGGCACGCCGGTGAACCCGTGCTTGAACGCGACGGGTATCTAGTGTTCCCGATGCGGCACTGCACAGAGCTCAATGCAGCCAGCATGCACGAGAGATGGGTTCATGGAACACAATTCTCTTCCCTATGGAACATATTGGGCCATGGGAATGCCGTTGCATCGCTCGGAGATGCCGACACGCTAACAGGCGTGTGGACATCGACGAAGCCCGTTTGTCTTGAGAGTTATTACTCTTGTCTCAGCCATATTGGCCTGGGCGTAACCGTCCGTCTGGCACTTTTGCTACGCCCTCTCGGTAAGAACGCCCACGAGGCGTACAAGCATACTGAGAAGGGGCCTGCACACCAACGCGTGATAAGGCAATTCCGCGTTCGTGTCGAGGCAATCGCTCTCAAAGAAGAGACGATTGGTGAAGGGACGTCTGCTGTGGCGGGGAACTTGCTGTCGCATAACCCTGCCACGCACCTCTGGAACCCTGTGCTTGAGGTAAACCCTCATTCGGCAGAGGTCGGATGGATACGTCACGGCGCCAACCGCGTAGCGCTGACCATTGGGGCGGAAATTCCCGCCGGGTCGGTGGCACGTGAGGCGTCGGTTCCCCCGGCCAAGCCCGGCGGCGAGGTGGATTTTAAGTTTTTTCCCCAGGAGATCCGCGAAGTCGGCGAGGTACGATGCTGCCCGCTGTTCGAAACCTGGGAGCACTATGTTCCCGCATCGGAAGGAAAGTTCTTTCCATTGGCTGGCGGCCTTCCCTTATCAGGGGCTGCAAAGCTCATGTACCATGTGCCAGGGCACGCGGTAGCGGCGCTGGCCAACGCAGCCACTCAATGCAGTGAGTTCATGAGCGCGATCAGCGGTAACATCTACCCTGATCGTCAGGACCGCCAACCGTATGAGCTTGTGCGGGAGATGTGGGAATCATGGGCGTTCAGTGTCCGGGCGTACATTATTTCCATGATTTGGCCCGTAACGGCGATGGAATACGCCGGCTGCGAGGAGCCGGACAATTTGGGGTTCGTTCTCACAATGCTGGGATACGTCAACCCCTCCGCTGCGGCTGGCCTATGCGCCGAGCTGCTAAGCGGATGCAAGCCAAACAAGGTCTCTTACATAGGTGTAGAGGGATCTCGTGTTGTGGTGCTGGTTGGACCCTCACACTGGGTTACCGGCAGCGCGGGTCAGTCCATTACTGAAGCAAAGCTTCAGGAGCAGTGGACGACCATCCGGACAAAGCTCCCGGCCAAAACCGGCGAGTACGCGCTGGAGGTCGTGGAGGTTGAGGAGGAGACCTCAGTAGCTGAGCTCCTCCGTACCGTGGTCAGCCAGAAACTAGCTGACCCGGTACATGCAGGTGCTCCTGCGGGCGCTAAAGATGATATATTCATCATCTTTACCAAATGCCTGTGGCTGACCGAATGGCGCAAGTCCGAAAACACGTATGGTCCCAGCCCCGATGCGGGTAGGATCATCGATGAAAACATCGATGCCATGAAGGCATTCGCCAATAGGGGCGGCCGGAGCCAGGCGCCGACGATAGTCTTGTCGGGTCCGGGTATCGTGTGGCATGGGACAGCCATGCAGGAGGTTGCTACCACGTTTTTCATGAAGTGCCGCGACGCCGGTTTCCCAGCCTACCCATCCAATGCGATGTGGTTTGGCTGCTCAAAGAAGAGCCTAAACGGCGGCATTGTCGGTCTCGAAAGAGGCGGACACCAGTTTATGGGTCTCGTCTCGGCGTTCACCGACCTGGTATGTGTGTTGAGGCGTGAGTACTCGATGAGTGACGAGGTCCGGGAAGCCCTGGCCCTTGCTCTGGATTTCTTGGTAGAACAGGAGCTTCTGATGAAACCATCGGAGTCATATCTGAGCGCTGCGAAGCAGTGCAGGCCTCACACCGGTCGACCGGTGGTCCTCATCTGAGGATGCGCCATGGGCGGAGGTAATCTCTGCTCCTAGAACGATGTCGAGTGGCCCATGCGCCACAAGCCATGTGTCGTCGGCCAAAGCGCCTGCCGCGGCCGATGCAAGAGCGTCTGAGCAGCAGTCTGCACCTCGCCCCAACGCGGGAAATGGGCCACAGACAATGGCTCAGCGCGTCCGGTCCTCGACGCCGCCCGCAACGGGGAGGCAGAGGCTGGGCCAAGCAATGGCCGATTTCGGCCAGTCGGCCGCAAGTCGCGGTCTCTCGCCGGCCGTTTGCGGCAATCAGAGGGGAACAATACCTGCAAAGCCAGCGCAGGCGTGCGGGTATAGCCCGACCACGACTGGTGGTCCGTCTAAAACAGGCGGCCACAGAATAGATTTGAAGCCTGCTACCGGGAAGCAGTTGTTGAAGGCTAAGCCTGATCCTCCCGAGCTTCCCAAGGACGCGTACTCCGATGATTTTCCATCCCTGTCCAAGCGCGAAGCCGCTAACAGATGGAGAGGTGGGGCCGCAAGGGGTCCCAGCTGCGCGCCACCTAAGGTGGGAGGGTCGTTGCCATGCCTGTCTTCGGCCGCTGGCCCTCCGCCAAAGGGTGCCGCTCCTTGTGCTAAAGGACCCGAGGTCAAAGCACCTGAGGTCACGGGCGCACCCGTGCCTAAAGCGGCAGGTGCTGACGCACCGAACGATGGGGGTTCGGGGGGATGCGCTCCCGCGAATAGTGAAATCACGCACCCTCGGCCCGAGGTTCCACCGCGAAGGGCAGTTAAGAGTCCCCCGGCTAGTCTGTCTGAGCCGGCGAAGCCTAACCAGGCGGAGCCGCCACCTAAGCGTGGGGACAGCGTTCCAGATGTCGCTGGTGGGGATAATCCTCAACCAGGAGACAGCACTCCGTCCCTGTCGACCGATGCGTCGATGGGGATGGCTTCCCATCCCGAAGCATCCAGACCCGTTGGTCAGGATGTACAGCCCGAACCTGCGGATGCAGGCGGGGCCAAAAGGGCTTCACCCAGCCAAGGCGCTGCGGGTGGAGACAATGATGGGGACGGCGATGGGGCGGAGGGAGATTCCCCTACCTCCCCTGCCGATGAGCTCCCGGGCCGCGACGATCCTATGGATGGGAGCGGGACTGGTGGGGATGGTGGACCCAATCCACCCGATGGCGACGATGATCCGTCTGAACCCGGAGACCATGAATCTGGCCCGGATTCGGAATATTATGCGCCCGCTGAAAGCGCGGATGCCTGCATCGCAGTGCATTACCTGTTCCGGAGAGCAGGTTACCCGCCAGCGTTGGCGGCGTGGAGGAACGGGGCCTGGCCAAGGCGCCTTCTTTCCTATTCAGGCTAATTCCATTGAGGATGCCCTCGCTCTACCTCTGTGGCAAGGCCTGTCAGAGGATGAGTTTTTCCAGCTGCTGGACAATGCTTCAGCAACTGATCGTCGCTTCGGCGAGTACGACTGGGATTTCCTTGCTGATTGGGCTGAGGATGAACCTTGGGCCATTGTCGATTGGCCCTCGGTCGGACCTGGTCGCACGGTTTAATCAGATGCAGACCGAAGGGAGGCATCCAAACAGGGAATCGGCAAATGAGTCTAGTGTCGGCCCAGGGAAACAATATGTTCCCCGTCCTCCGCTGGAGGATCAGCCGAACTCGAACCAGATCTCCGCCGACGTATTCCGCGGTCGAGAGGTCCGGTTGGGGCTCACTCTGCCCGACTCCCAAAGCGGAGAGATGAGCTCAGCGCGCAGGACGCAACGTGGAACGTTGAATACTGCGACTTTTACAAGGCCGCCGCGAATCTGTGGCGTGCAAGATCATGCTTGCGCGAAGCCGCAGGATGCATGATTGAAACTGGGTATATTCACCCTCAGATGGCTGCGGCCATTGCGGCGACCGAAAAGGTCGAAAGATTTTGTAATGTTCTTCGGGCTGCCAACCGCTATGCCGGTTTGGGCACGTATCGATTCAATGAAATCGTGGGCAGGAATCTGCTCAATGGATACGACGGCTGGAGAACACCTCCGAGGGAGGATGACCATCCCGAGTTCCTTGCTCGGGAAGTTGAGGACGTTTTCCGTTCCTATTGCGCGGGCCTTTTGAGGTCTGAAAGTTTCGACCTCAAGTCCTGCGTAATTGAACCGGAGTCGGAGCCCAAGGCGGAGCCGGCTCCCAAAATGAAGCCACCTCCTCCATCTCTGTCGGCCAGTAAGGGCCTTCCTAGGCGATCGGCGCCTGCTGTCCATACTGGGTCGGCACACACCGCCAAGCGTCCGCGAGAGGCTGGCGGTGGCTCCACTGGGAACGTGCAGATCCCAGGGCATTATTACGGCAAAGCCCGTACAAAGGAATCCCCTGTTCAACCCTCTGATCCGCCAATGGGCAGAGCAGGGGGGAGCGCACAGCCATCCGAAATGGATGTGGACAAGGAGGGGAGTAAGGGTGACGAGAAGAAGGACAAAGCGGCCAATGAGGCTGCTGTAGCGTCAAAGAGCGCAAAGCCGCATCCGGCGAAAGCGTCGCGTCCCGAGGCCCTAGGCGGCTCGTTGGACGTGACGCTAATCAGCGACGTACGGGAGCGTGATCGGGATATTTCCGATGATGAGTTTTCCCCTACGAACGTGTGCATGTTTCCGGAATCATGGGAGGGCGTAATGCCGACCTCCGTGATTGACAAGGCCGGAGGCTTTGAGCAGTTTAGGAATGAGCTCATGAGGATCCAGAGAGTCCTGGATTCTCCGGCGATGGTCGACCTTGGTAAGGTCGATCTGGACGCTCTGGGCGAGCCGCCCAAGGAGTACGTCTCGGATGAAGATCACGAGAGTCATGTAGATGATGATGGGATGGGCCCATATGTGGACAAATTCTCATCAATGGGTGACCGCGACCTAGTGCCCTCAAAGCAGGAGCCGCCTTACTATGAGGCAAAGGCGTGGCGCACCACTGAAGAGGAAATTGAGAGGATGAAGAACCTTTTTCCGCACTTTCGCGCCGAAAATTATCGGCTTATGTCAGCGAGTACTGGTTCCATAGGTACCAAGTCGCATGTGCAGGGCGTCCTCCCAGCAGGTGCATCGTTAGAAGAGGCACTGACGGCAAAGCCCGGTGTGTGCCCGATCACGAGCACATACAACCTCACATACGAGGGTGAGGAGATTATGATCGATGCGCAGAGCGGGATAGCAGGCAGAATCGCCTGTCCTGCCGGTAATGACATCTTCCATTTTTTCCCCGAGATTAGGGATGTGTCGGCGTTTATTGGACGAAGCTCCAGGGAATCGCAAATGCTGCTAGAAGTTTTGTCGGGCAACACTGACCCAACGCGGTTAAATGTGAAGCCCGGTGAGCAGCCCCCCTTCTTGTTTGGGACGGTTCCAGACATTCTGGGAGGTTGGATGTCAATGACACTGATCTCAACGCTACTTGAGGCCCTATACGGGATCCACAAGTGCACGAGTGTCGAGGTAGCGACCTGGGCGGGTGCTCTCGCAAAGGAGAACCCATCGTACCCTCCAGTCGAGCTCCTAATACGGAAGGTCTGGAGGACAGATGGCACGTCTGAGCGCCCGAACGAGGTGCTCTTTGCGCGGTCCACCCTAATCGGGAGGGACGTGCCGTTCAAAGTTTTCAAGCGTTGGGCACTGCGTGACCGAACGCCGATGGGGCCTTTGCTCAGGCCGATGGTAGCAGCGGAAGTCCCTTATACGGGATACGTGCTACTGACGATGGCCGAGTATCGGTCCGCCCTCAAAACGAGGTGCATCCGGAGGCCAGGCAAATTCGCCATCACGGTTTTTCCCATGCGACCTGAGCAGGTCTGCCGGGGGGAGATCATGATTGGGATGGAGGGCGCAAAGGTGCCTCTCCTCAAGTTGCCCAGCCCCAATAATGAGGGCGAATTTTATGTTGACGATCGCGTCAAATACATGGACAAGCGCCATGTCGTTGTGGCCATTGACCTAAAGTGGATGGCCATCGAGGAAACCGCCGGCATCTATAAAACCCGACGCGGTTTGATTGCCGTGCGGGAAGAGATACATGCACCCTTCTGGCGCGCATGCTATCTGCACCAGGAAGGGGATGTAATATACATCCGTCCCTGGGCGGTTCGTGAGTTGAATGTTCAGGGACCGCCGAGAGGGGTGTCATTTTCATGGGACAATGCTCCCATGCATGACTACTGGTGCCCTCGGTGCGCGCATTTGAACATGTATGGCACCATTCTATGCAATGGTTGCCATCTGCCGATTTTCTATCGTGAATGGGTGCCAGGCACCGTCCGTTCTCTGGTTAAGAATGGGCAGCCAATCTGGCTAGAGAGACTCAAAGCAGTCCGTGCCAGTAGCTGGTACGAAGGGGAGACCGACGCGTGGGCTCCTCTCATGGCATCGGTAAACCCGATCCGCGAGGTGGTCAGCTGTATGATCACCGGTTTGCGCTGTGCGCCGCATCTTGTGCACGTTCCCAACGCGGACATTGTGCAAGTTGCGTTTCAGGAGGTTGCAAAGGTCACCTCAAAGGACACTCACGCTTGTGTGCGGGCGAGTGATGAGGCTCTCGAGCGGTGGGTAGCGAAACAGCTGCTCATCGAGGAGAGCAACACTGGCGTCTCGATTCCCGACAATATGTCTGTCTTGGCATATTTGATCGAGCACCCGCAACAGGCGGCGCAATGGGGTCGTCATATGACGAGAAAGGGCAGTCTAAATTCAGCATTTGCCCTTTACCTCTCCGTGCATATCTTTGATGCCTACCGCATCGGGATTGAGGACGGGTATTTGGTTCCGCTGTATGGCCTAGGCGCCTCACGCGCGGACATCATAATGTCATTGGTACAGGCTGAGCGACGCCTCACGGACTTCAATACTGAAGATCCGAGTTTCGATGCTTCCACTGTTCTTGATTGGAGTATCGACTCTTTGCGGGCCGGTGGTGGATCCATCACGGCCCCAATTGAGTATGCTGAGGCATACATTTATGTCGAAGACAACAAGGTTGACATGGTCCCCGCTTCGCGGCGCGACGGCCAATGCGCCATTGTTTTTGCTGACCCGCCGGTTGGGAAGCACCACAGGCGGGCAGCCACTCCTAGGGGAGACCAGCGGTCTGCTACCCCGCGACCTGAATCCAGGTCAAAGGGTGATCAGCAAAAGGGCAAAGCCCCTGCGCAATCATGGCCCAAGGGCGGAGGTCACAAGGGTGACCAGTTCCCAGGAAAGGGTCACAAAGGTGATCAGTACAAAGGCAAGGGTGGCCAATACGGCTACCAACAGGGCAGTTCGGTCGTGGCGGATCCGCCAGATCGAGAACTCCCACTGGCGGGTATCAGCCTGATGCTCGCGGGTCGGGATACAAGGGTGCTCAGGCAGCTCCTTACCCTTTCCCGAGTCCGATGTACCCCGCTTTCCCAATGGGAGGGTACATGCAACAGCCAATGGCTGGCATGATGCCGCAAATGTGGCCTGGCGCAATGCCGCAGGGTTGGCAGCCGCACATGCAGGGTGATCCCCGCGAGTTCGAGAATCCGAACTCGCCGCATACCCCTACCTGGGGTGCGGATGATGAGTTGGCCGAGACCGTGCCTCCTCCTCCTGGGGACTGGAACGTCAACAAGGGGAGGGGACGGCACGGCGGCGGACGACATCGGTGATACCTGATGTTCGTCTGCTTCCTTTGCGTGGCGGCGCCAACGCGCGCATGCCTTCATTCCGGAATTCACATAATGGACTATGCTCCTTGTAGTATTTCTGTGTTTGGGCTATTCGCCATTTCGGAATTCAACTGCATGCGCAGCTGTGCGCTATTCGCGCAGGCAGCGATTACCTGTCAGGTGTATGTCGCCGCAGCAAGGAAGTCATCCTCGGCGGCGTCTATGGCCGCTGGTGATCTGCTTTCTCCAGCACCGCTGCTGCTGCTGGTGATGGAGCTCATCAAGGTGCTGTGGTGAGGATCACGGACGCGCTGCACCGCTGCCGGTGAGGTCCTATTCGGACCTGAACCGCTGATTGCAGCTGGTGGTGTTCCTACCGAAGGTCTTTGCGTGATCGCGCGCCTAGACGGTGCTAATTTAAAGACCGTGGTCTTGTGGTCGAAGCACCACGTTTCAACCAGTGGGCCAATGCGCCTAAATCATGAATTCAGGAAATAAATCCACTCGAACCTTACGGTTCGATGTGGTTGCAGTGCAAATGTATTTTTATTTCATGCCTGCCATTCTGGAGTTGAATCTTTGTTTCTGTTTCTTTTTGCTTTCTCTTGTTTGATTTGGCTACCGGCGCGAATCCGCCCCATACCCGTAATTCGGGGTGGTGGCGGGATCCGGGCACCAATGAGTGCCCGGGTATGGGGCCGCGAACCCTGGTAGCCTAATCGGCTCTGTTTTCTTTTTATTTGCTTTTCAACTTCAACATGGCCAATGCGCCCTTCCAAATTCACTCCTTCTCTTTGTACAGGCGAGGGGGGTGTTTTTGGGGGCATGTACTTTTATCATAGCATGTTTCATGCCGAAGCCCAACGCGGCTTTTGGCTCAAGCTTTTCAATCCGGCAACTAGCCCTTGCAATTTCGTCACCGCGCACTGCGGCACGTCACGCTCATCTTCGGCAAACAGTGCCGCTGCTGAGCGCTCGTGGTGGTGTTTCCGGTGGAGGTTGGTCGGGGGTTCTGGTTGGGGTTGGTGCGCATTTGGTTTGCTTTGCTTGCTTCGCTCGCTTTGCTTGCCCGCGTTGGTGCTGCTGCTCGTGCGCTTGCTGCGCTGCTGCCCTTGCTGGGTTCTTTCTTCTGTTAGTTAAACTGGCACCCCTTTTGGTTCGTGTTTGTGTCGGCCGAGGGCAACCGCTTTGCCCTTGGGACCGGGGGGATAAGGTGGTCTCTTCTTGTTGGTGGGTTAGGGCCTGTTTTATCCATCCCGAAACTCTGTTTCAAACCCTTTCGCAGACTTGATGCACAGGCTTCTCAACCAACTGCTTGAGCAGGTGAGAGTTAACAGCGTGGCGTGGCAAGCCAGAAGCAAGTGGGCGGCAGACTATGAGTGCTCTGGTTTTCACGACTTGCTTGTTGCTTGTGGGGAGTGTGAGAGGCCCAGCATGATGAGACTGACATCACGACGGTCACATGAGCTTTGCCTCTGATTCCAAGTCAACTCAGCTCACGCTGTTTGGGTTTTGTGGTTTTTGTGGCTGAAAAGGAGAGTGGATACACTCAGCAAGGTCTGCAGAAGTTGGATGTCCGGGTGACTTAGGGATGACTCGGGGATTTCTTGGTGACAATGGCCTGAGCCGAGTGGTATGTTGCGCCCAGAGTCACCGTGGGGATTCAGGTGTCATGGGCTCATGGTGCTAGGGGCTTGCAAAGATAGCTTGCAGCAGTCTGGCTGTCGCCGTGCCTTTTTCCCAGGGAGTGGTTGCCATCTCCCCTGGTATCACCGCAGGGGATAGCTGACCATCACAAAAGAGGGGAGTGATGATATGTAATACAGGGATTCAATGAGGTGAGGGTCCATGATAGGGGCTGGCAAGAGATGACAATGCCGGATGAAAGAGGACTGCAGGAAGGAAAGAGTGTGATAGGGGATTAGACTTGATGCACAGGCTTCTCAACCAACTTCTTGAGCAGGTGAGAGTTAACAGCGTGGCATGGCAAGGCAGAAGCAAGTGGGCGGCAGACTATGAGTGCTGGTTTTCACGACTTGCTTGTTGCTTGTGGGGAGTGTGAGTGGCCCAGCATGATGAGACTGACATCACGACGGTCATATGAGCTTTGCCTCTGATTCCAAGTCAACTCAGCTCACGCTGATTGGGTTTTGTGGTTTTTGTTGCTGAAAAGGAGAGCACGATCTGCAGAAGTTGGATGTCCGGCTGACTTAGGGATGACTCAGGGATTTCTTAGTGACAATGGCCTGAGCCGAGTGGTATGTTGCGCCCAGAGTCACCGTGGGGATTCAGGTGTCATGGGCTCATGGTGCTAGGGGCTTGCAAAAGATAGCTTGCGGCAGTCTGGCTGTCGCCGTGCCTTTTTCCCAGGGAGTGGTTGCCATCTCCCCTGGTATCACCGCAGGGGATAGCTGACCATCACAAAAGAGGGGAATGATGACATGTGATACAGGGATTCAATGAGGTGAGGGTCCATGATAGGGGCTGGCAAGAGATGACAATGCCGGATGAAAGAGGACTGCAGGAAGGACAGAGTGTGATGGGGGATTAGACTTGATGCACAGGCTTCTCAACCAACTGCTTGAGCAGGTGAGAGTTAACAGCGTGGCGTGGCAAGGCAGAAGCAAGTGGGCGGCAGACTATGAGTGCTGGTTTTCACGACTTGCTTGTTGCTTGTGGGGAGTGCGAGTGGCCCAGCATGATGAGACTGACATCACGACGGTCATATGAGCTTTGCCTCTGATTCCAAGTCAACTCAGCTCACGCTGATTGGGTTTTGTGGTTTTTGTTGCTGAAAAGGAGAGCGTCCGGGTGACTTGAGGATGACTCAGGGATTTGTTGGTGACAATGGCCTGAGCCGAGTGGCATGTTGCGCCCAGAGTCACCGTGGGGATTCAGGTGTCATGGGCTCATGGTGCTAGGGGCTTGCAAAGATAGCTTGCAGCAGTCTGGCTGTCGCCGTGCCGTTTTCCCAGGGAGTGGTTGCCATCTCCCCTGGTATCACCGCAGGGGATAGCTGACCATCACACAAGAGGGGAATGATGACATGTGATACAGGGATTCAATGAGGTGAGGGTCCATGATAGGGGCTGGCAAGAGATGACAATGCCGGATGAAAGAGGACTGCAGGAAGGACAGAGTGTGATGGGGGATTAGACTTGATGCACAGGCTTCTCAACCAACTGCTTGAGCAGGTGAGAGTTAACAGCGTGGCGTGGCAAGGCAGAAGCAAGTGGGCGGCAGACTATGAGTGCTGGTTTTCACGACTTGCTTGTTGCTTGTGGGGAGTGTGAGTGGCCCAGCATGATGAGACTGACATCACGACGGTCATATGAGCTTTGCCTCTGATTCCAAGTCAACTCAGCTCACGCTGATTGGGTTTTGTGGTTTTTGTGGCTGAAAAGGAGAGTGGATACACTCAGCAAGGTCTGCAGAAGTTGGATGTCCGGGTGACTTAGGGATGACTCAGGGATTTCTTGGTGACAATGGCCTGAGCCGAGTGGTATGTTGCGCCCAGAGTCACCGTGGGGATTCAGGTGTCATGGGCTCATGGTGCTAGGGGCTTGCAAAGATAGCTTGCGGCAGTCTGGCTGTCGCCGTGCCTTTTTCCCAGGGAGTGGTTGCCATCTCCCCTGGTATCACCGCAGGGGATAGCTGACCATCACAAAAGAGGGGAGTGATGACATGTGATACAGGGATTCAATGAGGTGAGGGTCCATGATAGGGGCTGGCAAGAGATGACAATGCCGGATGAAAGAGGACTGCAGGAAGGAAAGAGTGTGATGGGGGATTAGACTTGATGCACAGGCTTCTTAACCAACTGCTTGAGCAGGTGAGAGTTAACAGCGTGGCGTGGCAAGGCAGAAGCAAGTGGGCTGCAGACTATGAGTGCTGGTTTTCACAACTTGGTTGTTGCTCGTGGGGAGTGTGGGTGGCCCAGCATGATGAGACTGACATCACGACGGTCATATGAGCTTTGCCTCTGATTCCAAGTCAACTCAGCTCACGCTGATTGGGTTTTGTGGTTTTTGTTGCTGAAAAGGAGAGCGCGATACACTCAGCAAGGTCTGCAGAAGTTGGATGTCCGGGTGACTTAGGGATGACTCAGGGATTTCTTGGTGACAATGGCCTGAGCCGAGTGGCATGTTGCGCCCAGAGTCACCGTGGGGATTCAGGTGTCATGGGCTCATGGTGCTAGGGGCTTGCAAAGATAGCTTGCGGCAGTCTGGCTGTCGACGTGCCGTTTTCCCAGGGAGTGGTTGCCATCATGCGGCAAATCCATCCTCGCGTGCGCCTGCCGCCTGCCAGGCAGTCCGGACCGTCCTAAAGCAACAATTCCAAGAGTTCGCTCAAGGCGCACCGGGGCGTCGCCGCGTCGCCTGGGCAGCCATCGAGAGGAGTAGCTGACAGGTTGTCAGCATCTTTTGACATTGGGCGTGGCCCGGTTTGTGAATGTTGTTCAAGGTAATTGAGCCCAAAGGAACAATGCTGAAGCTGGGCAATGGGAATTGCTGTCGAGGCATTCTCTACTGGAGGTCGCACCCCCCAAAGCACAAGCCAGGTTGATGAATACAGGCGTTCCTTTCGTCATGGAATGTTCATTTGGGTGTCCCCTATTCACCCCCAAAGGATTTGGTGTCCATTTCATTTCCTCCAACAAGACAGGGGTCTCCTTTTTGCCCACCTTCCAGCCACGTTTGCTTTGATCGAGACGGATTGAGTCAGGCCAGCAGGCGCCAGTGAACAGTCCTCTTCACCAGAGGTGCATGCAAGGCGCGGGTCAGAAGGAACGGCGGGGAGCAACGGCCATTGGGGCTTTTTTCCAGGGTGCAAGGCTCATGGCCGAGGGTTGTGCCTCAAGGTGCAAGGTTTGGATGGGGAATATGATCACACATGCGCAGAGGTGGTGAGAGGCTGTTTTGGCAGTCTCTCATGTGTTTTGGCTGGGACTCTGGCCCGGCCGGCCACTGGTGTTTTTTGAACATGTGGCCCCTGGCTGTTGCTTTTTGTTTTGCCATAATGAGAGGGTCTCCACAGGGCCCAGGATATGGACGGAGAGCCATGTGCAAAGTTTACTGTGTTTCCTTGCTGGCTGAAAAGTGTCTTATGCAGCATTTGGTGGGCCCCAGAGGTCGTATCAGTTGCCTCGATGTAGGCAACATCTTGCCAATCCAAACCCCGGGTTATTGATTCCAAGTTGGTACGGCTGGGGCTGATCGGTTCTGGACAAGTTTGCAGAGCACGCCTGCGTTCTCTGGTTGTTTGATGCTGTGACTGGTGGGTTTCGGAACCACTGAATTCAAGAGCCCATGAAATCAGAAACACCTGGGGTGAGCGTATCTTGATGTTCTTAGTTGCCTTCCTGAGAGGTGCTTTGCCCAGCCTTTGAATCTGGCTACCTCTGCCACCTTCTCCCGTCATGCGATCCTATCCCCGTCGGAAGTGGTTTGATTGAAGGACCGGCGGCAGAGTTCGCGGGATTTGTTCAGTTCGTGGGAGCCCATTGCCTGAACCCTGGCGTTGGATGGCTGGGTGCTCATTTTATTTTGACGCGCATGTTTATCACCTTGCTGACTGCCAGCAGGGTTAGTTCTAATTCTAATTTAATTAATACAAATTTTAATAATATTTCATCAAATACAAATTTAATAAATAATTTAAATTCTACTATAACATCTAATTTTAATAATAGTGATCATCCATCCTTGAATGCCCTGAGACTGCGCATGTTTTTACATTTGAGCGTGGTTTTGGGCATGTTGCGGCCGTCCAATTTTTGCAGGTTCCACATTTTGAGGATCATTGTTCCTAATATGTTGTTAAGGCACCGTTTGAGTGACTTCGGAGACCTAGACTTGGGCAACGCAGGACCTGAGGTGAAAATTGGGGGGTGCAAAACAACCCCCAAAGTGGGATATCGAAAAAGACCGCACTCATATGGGTCTCTTCCTTTTTTTGAGGGCACCCTTTCTGTCGTAAAGGGAAGCCCAAATGCGAACACCAGCTGTTTTTGGGGGTCCCCCTACCTGAGCACGTGCCCGTTTTGCCCCGTTTTCTGCGGCTCCGACTCGCATTGGGTGCAGGCCCCTTGAGCAGCCGCAAGCAAGTTGCTTTGAGCGACTGTTTGCTCCTCGGGCTGCACGCGAAGGGGCCGCGCTGGGGCGCTGAAAATTGGCCCTTTTCCGGAGGCTCCAACGGCCTTCGGTGACCCAGGAATTTTCTGTTGGAAGTTTGGAGGTCGATGGCATCCATGGCGAAACAAAACCGGTCAAGCAGCTTAAAGGCCGATTCTTGTCGGCGCTGGTCAAATGCGGCGTGGCCTGTTCTGTTCACTCCAGTTTTGGTTTGGGGCATCTTCAAACAACAACTAACTGCTCTTTGGGCCAACTCAACTGCCTCATATCCACGGCCACTTTGCATTGGTTGGACCACTATTACCTTTTGCACTTGCTGTCAAATACAAAAACTACTCCGCACTGCAGATGCAACGGATAGCCCAGTAATGACCACCCGACGTGAACTGCAAAACACGCCGGACGCAGTGATGTCCCGGAGGGTTGGTGGTGGCAACTATGTCACGCGACAATTAATGCATGAGGCCGAGAATGTGTTCCCTTCTTTCGCATTTCCCTTGTTGTCTTCGGCTACTTTTCCTTGCGTGTGATCCTTCATGTTTTCTTTCCTTCTTTCTTTCTTTCTTACTTACTTTCTTACGTTATTACTTCCTTTTCTGTTTACTTCATATTTTCTTTTAAGTTTCCGTTGTTTTCATTTCGGTTATGCTCATTTTTCGTTATTGCTTTCTTTCTTTATATTTTCTTTGGTGGTGTTTTTTTGTTTTTGTTCTTGCCTCTTCCTTCCTTCCTTCCTTTCTTTCTTTCTTTCTTTCTTTCTTTCTTTCTTTCTTTCTTTCTTTCTTTCTTTCTTTGCTTCTTTGCTTCTTTGCTTCTTTGCTTCTTTGCTTCTTTGCTTCTTTGCTTTCGTTCTTTCGTTCTTTGCTCGCTTGCTTGCTTTCTTCCTTTCTTTCTTTCTTTCTTTCTTTCTTTCTTTTTCTTTTCTTTTCTTTTCTTTTATTTTCTTTTCTTTTCTTTCTTTCTGCTCTTGTTTTTTCTTTGATTCTTTCTTTCTTTCTTTTCCTCTCTCCTCTCTCTCTCCATCTCTCTTGGCACCGCGTTGGCTTGCTCCGCTCTTTCCTCGGGTGCTTGCGGTGACCTCATTCCATGGTGATCGGTGCGTCATGCTTTTATGGGAACCCCTGTTTGGTTGGTTTTAAAGGACAGCCAACAGGAGCACGTTGGCAAAGGAAGCCCAAAAGGAAAGCTTCCCCAGCAGTCCCAAATAGAACGGGTGTATCCAGAACACTGCATGATTTCCCTTACTCACTTCCTGAGTGGACTGGCCAAACAAAGTCCAAACAGGTGTTTTGCCACAGGTCTTCCCAAAAAGTCTGCCGTCCATGTACTTAGGAAGAGAGCTCATTGCTGGGAAGTCACTTGTCTTGACTCACTTGGGTTGCTCTCAAAAAGGCCTTGTGCTTGCATGAAAAACGCCACATTAACCATATGCATAAGAAAAAGAAGCGTAGCTAGTGCAAAGAGTGGTGCTTGCCACTTGCTTTTGAGATACCATAGGCCAATGCCAAGGCTTTATGAGAACACACCCATCTCGCCCAATGCCTACCGGAAACGTGTTCTCTAAACATGCGAGCCTTGTCAGTATCCCTGGAAACCTGTCGTGTGTGTTCTGCATGTCGATTTCTTAGCTATGCATCAATATGTATGTTGCCTCCGGCTCACATGGTGCAAAGTGCGTTTTACATTCATCGTCCAAGAGACCCTGCTACCCACTCAAACAAATGGGGCTTGCCTTTCAAGGCCAATGGCACAGACTGATACCGCTCATCATTCAAGGGACCCAAGCTACTGCACCTGCCCACTCTTGTTTCTGTCAGAACCTATTACAAATGGGTTTAGCAATCTCAAGAACTGTGGAGTCCTCCAACACTGACTAGTTGCTCTAGGGCTTTCAATTGATAACATGGCATTCACGAGCAACGCAGGTGGCCCCAACATGCGCAAGCCTCCTTCCCAAACTTCACTCGCATTTACAGGACATACTCTCAATCGACTCGCGGCCTTCTAAAATGGCACCGCCCCCAACAAATCCGGTGGAGTTGCTAATCCAAAACTGGTTGGTCACTACGCAAAGCTGAGACCCCCCCCTTCCCACATCATTGGCCGATTGGCCGAGCAGCTGTCTCCGACTTCACCCCCAATCAAAATGTTTGGAAAGCATCTATGCCTACAGCTTTTCTTCAGGATCCTGCACCGGATGTCGCCACGAGCCTAGATCACGGATGCCGCGGGGAAAAGGGGGGGGGGGGGGCGGGATTCTGATGGACACTTAGGGTCTCTTTTGCAACCCGCTTCTTTCGGGCATTTTTTGTTGGGTTTGGGCCTGCAAAATGGCTGTGACATGGCAAGTGAGGCTGGAAAGATCACCCTCAGACTAAGCAGGAGCTTGATAAGACGTCGCTTCGAAAGAAATCGAAGCGGCTTCTGACTTGCAAGTTCCTCATGCTGTTCACAGTTGACTTTCACTACAGTTGCGCGATCTTCTTTTGAGTCGCTTCTTGTTCTAATTCTTGTGGCAGAAATGCGTTCATGCCTGAGAAGCGTCCGCACAATTGAACATGTAGGGCGTTGGATTGCATTGTGGCATTGGCAATGGCCAATTTTGAGCTTTGCAACCCACTCGGCACCTTAGTGGGTCTTGAGCCGTTTGGGTAGCTGGAATCATGTGGGAATCGAACTGTCCGAATCTGACACTCCTGGAAGAATATCAGCATTGGACGATGCCTTCGCCTTGCCGAGACTGAACGTTGTATGGGTCCGTGTCAGAACTGGAGGGGTACCTAGCTCGTTTGAAAAATGGTGTGTTGTTCATTAGATATGAAAGGAAGTGATATGGGTGCACTTGCCAAAACATGGTACTGGTGGAACTTGGATGACAATTACATGCAGCTCAAGCACGCAGGGCTCCTGGCAAATGGCTGTGAAATCATGGAAATCACAGTGACAAGCGAGTTGAGAAGGTTCCGTTTTGGAGCAGGTGGTGTGTTTTGTGGCATTGTTTGACATTTTAGTTGTTTGCTTGCTTGTTTGCATATTTGCATATTTGCATATTTGCTTGTTTGCATACCTGTATGTTTGCATTCTTATCCAGCATGTTTGCTTGCCTGCTTGGTGGAGTTGCTTGTTTGCTCGTCTCGTTTGCTTGTCTGCATATTTGCATGTCTCAACTGTTTGCTTGTTGGCTTGTTTGTTTTGTGTACATTTGCTTGGTTGCTCATTTGCGCGTGTTTTCTTTGTTTTTGCCATGCGCAGCTTGTTTGCGCGCTGGCGTGTTTTCTTGTTTGCCTGCTTGCTTGCCAGCTTCGTGGCTTGCCGCGTCTGCCATGTGCCCGGCTGAGGGGCGGACGACAAACTAGGTCCTTCGGCACCTCGCTCCATCTCGGGGCGAACTGCACCATCTTGTGCCAGGCTCGAGTCTCGGGACGGGGTTTTCCAGTGACTCGGTACCTGGGCCATGAGAAATGCACGGGTTTGGGCAACCCCAAAACCGTGGATTTCCTGAGCACAATGCTGACCCCATGTTGATCAACGTTGATTAATGGGCGTTCCCCTCGCAAAGTGATGATTCCGCACTCAACCCAGGGACGCCCCCCTATTGACAAGCTGGGGTTGATTAATATTTTGTCAACATTACCAGCTAGCTGTTGGCGTTCAAGGCTCCGTTGCTCGGCGGTTGCCTCCCGTTGCCTTGCGCGGCAGGTTGTTTTTGTTTTTTTTGGTAGGTAAGGGGAAAGCAAGACAGGTTCATGGGGCTCGTGTCTCCCTTTGCCTACTGCCCCCCTCCCCCAAAATATGCTTTGTGTGTAGGCCGTGAATGCCGGGCTTATGATGTGAGCATGATATAGGCATGCTTAGAGATAGCATATCAAGTAACGTTGCCATATACCCGGATGGGTGTTGCTCCAATTGGGTGCGACATCCAAGGTGTGTTTGCACGAAATGCCAGCTATTTCGGGGGATATGTCTTCGGGCCTTGAGGGGTACACCCTTTTGGGTACACGGTGACAGTTCTGGATAACTGATCCTCAACCAGTCAGTTTGTGGGTGCCTTGTTGATCCCCGAGGACCCCTGGGATGCTTTGCATTTTCCTGGGTTTGCTTTCCATGGACCAGCGCTGAGATTTGCCCGAGCTACGCATTCATTTCTTGGGTGGTCTTTGGCTTCAGTGCTGGACTTGAACAAACTCCAATTTTGCCAGCTACATCCTTTGGCACTCACCCACTTCGCCCACTCTTGGCTTCTTCAGAGCGCTGCCTTGTGGGGGGGATGTGCTTTGGAGAGGCCTCAGGAACTCGTAGGAGCCATGCCTGTGACGAGTGGAACCTGTGGAATCGTTTGAGACCAGCTCCTCGGAAATTTGTGGGGCACAACGCGGTTGCTTTCGCAATCATACACTATAAACCTTCGCATAAACATTTTTTCCCTGCCAAATCTTGCCTGTTGTTATAGACAGGCCCCCACAAGCCGCAGCCCCGGTGTGAGGTTTGTTGAGGTTTTGGTCAACATTCCCTTGACTTCCTGGATCGCTTCATCTCTTCGGGCATTTGTCAGTTTGCCTCATGGATCTTCTTTGGCAACACGGGGTCAACACTTTGTTCGCATTCGAAGCGTCGGGACTGCCGATCAGATCAATTGATGCCCTTAATGTGGCCATGGGGCAGAACCTATGGCTCGATTTGGGGTGGATGAACATCCATTTGCCACCCATTTTGATGTTCACCAGGGCTACAGGGTGTTGACTAGCCATGTGCGCTTCTTGAATGGATCGGGCAAATCTGGGCTTCGTCCGTCAGGTTTGCTCATTCTCTGGTACCCTGCGGCGGGGGTCCCGGACCGTACCCCGCGGGGGAAAGAGGTGCCGCAGGCACCCCTGAGATTTGCCTCAGCTTTTGCGTGGGAACGGTCACATACGAGCCCCGAGCTTTTTTCGCGTATTCTAAGATGTTTTGCGCCCGTCACATCTTCCGCCCGGTCTTTGGATACGGGTCTCACATTCATTCGCCCATATGGCATCGCCAGGGTTCATTGTGCCATTGTGGTCTGCCGTTTTGTGACTGCACCCACCTACCCGAAAGTCGTTTCAGGATTCCACAAGGCCCAATGTCACAGCCACACGCCCTTTTGGCCCGAGTCATGTAATTAAAAGCAGCAACAGAACGATTGCCACCATGCGATGAAGGAGCCTTTCGATGGGGCCTTTTGGTTGGTACTTCAAGGGAAACCGCAAGGAAACCAGCCATTCAGGGACCAACCCCTAAAACCCTTGGAAGGGCGATGCTCAATGTTCTTCGGCTTCCTTCAAGATGTTGCGCATCCCCTCCCCCCTGGTCAACGAGAAGAGGTGGAACGGCCGCGGCAGCAAAGCCAGAACTAGTATGTACGCATAGATATACATGATATGAATGTACATATATCAATATAAACGTGAACATAAGTACAATCATGATCATGAACACACACACACACACACATTGATACATATATATATATATTATAGATAACTTTCAGTAAATACATACTATGCATACACATATCTATATAGTAAGCACATGAATTGAGAAATAGATGGACATGTAGATAGATAAACCAATTCTGTACATTATTGCGTTCAAGAGGACCCACAGTCTCCAAGCCGTTCAAACTCTCGACATTGCACCACAGCCGCCACGAGAAGGTCCATGCCGATCTTACATTCGTTTTATCTCAAGGCTTCCAGGTCCGGACTATGTACACCAAGGCGCAAGTAGGCATAACTTGTAAGTAAAGGGGATGACTAAGCCAACATGAAGGACTCTACTTTCAACTGCAGGTCCATCCCGAGATGTTGAAACCAGAGCTCCCATTTTTCCTTTTTTCCAGATGTTGATACTTCAGGTGCATCCCATTTTTCCCAGATGCCTTCCCCGAGGGCCTGCAAGAAATCTTGGCTCTGCGACTTCTGTCATGCGCCGGGGGCCTCGGGCCATGGAGGGCATGGAGGGCCATGAAGGGCAGGTGACTCTATCGAAAGTGACAAGTGAGTTGGCCACCCAAATGTTTCACTTCCGAGCCTGTTATAGCACACCGCCAAAAATAAGGGGTGCTTTAGGCGGATTGATCCGAAGGACCATGCTAATTAGAGGACCCCCACGAAGTGAAGCAAGTCGCCACTAAATGGGAACTGTGAGTGGTGCGGTCCTCCCGGATTAATCTAAAGTTCACAGTACAGCTTGCCAATCTGCAGGAGGGCTGTTTGTGGGTACCAACATGCTTCGCTCCATTGCTTTTCCCCTGTGTGTGTGTCTGTTACGTTTGACAGCTCATTCATGTGCTTGGAGGCGACGCTAGAGGCGTGCCGTTCGCCAAATCGGTGCCGACCAGTCTGATTTCAGCTCTTGTTGGAGATGTGGCACCCTCCCCCCGCAGGCGTGCATAGCATAAACGTGGCTATGTGTCAAAACGACTGTCGATCGAAATCTTGTGCCGCCGTCCTTGTGGTGTGCCGACCTGAAACGATTCATGGTCTGGCGACGCCAGCACTTCAAGTCTCCTTGCAAGACCTATCCTATCTGTTTTTGGGGGCATGTACTTTTATCATAGCATGTTTGATCATTGCCATGGCCAATGCGCCATTTGGCTCAAGATTTCACCACGGCGAACCGCGCCGCCATAACGTCATCGGCAGCCTGCGGCGCCGCTGCTCACCTCGTTCCCGGAAAAGGGCGGGTTGAGCCTCGCGGCGGTAGGCACGTCCTTTGGTTGTGGGTCGGTTGTTTGTTCGGTGGTGTGCGCTTTGTTTTGCTTCTGCACGCTTGCTCGCTTTGCTCGCTTGGTGCTGCTTGCTGCTGGTTTGCTTGCCTGCCTTGCGCTTTGCTGCGCTTCTGCTTGGTTCCTTCTTGTTACAACGAGGCACCCAAACCCCTTTTGGTTCGTGTTAGTGCCGGCCGGGGGCAACTGCTTTGCCCTTGGGACCGGGGGGATAAGGTGGTCTCTTCTTGTTGGTGGGTTAGGGCCTGTTTTATCCATCCCGAAACTCTGTTTCAAACCCTTTCGCAGGTTATCAGCCGTAGGATTCGTCCTCGGTTGGCACCGCGAACCCCTTTTAATAATAACCCTGCAGGTACCGTAGGTTTCTGTAGGCGTCATGGCGGGAATCACTGAGGACGGACCTCATGTGGTGACCGATGAGTGGGTTCTCGGCCAGGCCGGAATCTTGGACGTTGTGAATGACGACCAAGTGCCCGGACAGCCGATGTTTTCTGGTCCTGACTTTTTGTCGGACCACACTTTTTCAGAAGCAATGCCTTCAGGGAGATCCAGTGCTACTCGCACTGATGATCTATCGTCTAATGCCTCAAGAGCTAATCGCTCTCAGGGTCGTGGGTCTAATCGTCCTGGCCATGATGATTCCGTCTCAGGATGTGATGATGACGAGCCCGGTATTGCACCTGGAGCTCAATCCTCATCTTTCCCCGAGCTGATGAATATTGGTCAGTCCGGAATTCGTGACTCCCGAGGCAGCAGTAGACCTGTGCCAACCAGTAGCATAGCTTTTCAAGTGCTCGGTAATCCCGAACCTGGTACATCCAGTGGAGTTGCATTTGATGTTCATCTGCCGACCGAATCCGGTGGGCTCGATTGGAGAGCCTCATGGCCCAACGACGGAAACATTTTTGGTATGGATTTTGCCGCATGGATGCCAGGGCCACCCGCCCCGTCATCTTTCCCGCAATTCCAAAGCCCAAAACGGGCTGCTGGAAGCGATGAATTCATGCTACCTTTGTCGATTGAGAATCTCAATCCTGACGTGGCCAGCCGTAACGTTAGGCCAAGACCGTCGGTAAACCCGACCATGAGGAACATGTCCCCTCCCCCAGGACTTTCAGGATTTGAGAGCCCTAGGGAGCGTAATATCGTAGATAGATTGGATTTACATCCCAGTCCAACCCCAAGCAAGCGATCAAGGTCAAATTCGACTGGATCGCATAGGGCAAGGGGGATGGATCGGGAAACTGCCCACAGGGGTAACCCCAATACGCGGGACTCAGGACGCGGTCGATCAGGTGATCCAGCGTCGATCATTGGCAGAGACCCGTTAAACGCGGACACACTCGTTAACGTGCTTGATGGGATCGAAGCATTCCAGGAGGAATTTAATAGGTCAAATGGCTTGAACGCACAAGGTGTTCGCCCTACGCCCAACGCGGCTTCCATTTTCGCTCTGGACGACATGGACGGAGCTAATGTTCCGATAGAATCTGAGTCCATGATGGCATCAAGTTCTAGTCGCAATCACACCATCAGTAATGCGACTGATATTGAATCGATGTCTGAGTCTAGAGTGTCCAATGCGACCGACTTGAATGACATTGTTATTGCTGACTCGAGACCTGATGTTCCTATGCGGACTGATAGGCCTGTTGTTCCTAAACTGTCTGTGGCCAAAGGCCTGGGCATGACACAACCCTGTGCGGTTCGTGATGCTAGGAGATCTGCTCCGTATCAGAGTCAATCTCCTAATCGGAGTGAGTTCCCACGACCGTCAACGGCCGTGCAGGATGATTTCAGAACTCCTCCGAGATCTAATCCAATCATGGTTGATTTGTCCACTCCCCGAGATCGCGGATCAGGATTTGGTCCTACGAGTGAGGAGCAACCCAACGAGGTTGCTGATCTTGTAACAGCCCTTGAAAGAGGGAGAGTGGACTCTTCGGTAAGTGCGATCATTCATCGCCTGGTTGCTAAGGTCGAAGACCTTGGGCGTAGGAATGATAGAAGTGATCAATGCATCAAGCAGCTCTCCACTGAGGTTAACTCGTGGAGGGCCAAATACGACCAATGCGTCCACGTGAGTAGCACGTGTACGCAGGCTGCGAACGCGGCCATGCAGCTGTCACAAGGGACTAAGGACATCGTGACCGAGCTTGGCCAACGCGTCAAGATCGTTTCCAATCGCATGATAAGCATAGGCGATGCCTTAAATGAGCGAGCCAGCTATGATGATGTTGCTCGCTCCATCACCCAGGTTCAGACTGTTTTTGAATCCCTTTCTGATCGAGTAACCGGGCTTATAGCTCGTGTTGATATGATCGAGAGATCTCTAGTGGAGAGCCAATCCAACCATCCTGCGATTGGTGGAGTAAACCTCAAAATCGAGGACCTGTCCACTAGGGTATGTCAGATTGATAGGATGATTCAAGATATCGAACAACGCTGGACCAATAATAGGGACGGCATAAAGTGGGTTAAAGACCAACTTTATGAGACACAAGCCAACCTTGAGATAAAGTCAAGGGACTGCAAATCCTACACGGACAAGCAAAATACTCATAACATGGCCGTTTCGACTACGCTCAACAGTAAGCTCGAGCAAATGCTCGAGGTGCTGGGTAATACGGCCCAGAGAATTAACTCCCTAGAGTCAAGGCACTCGAACCAGGCCTCAAGTAGTGGATTGAACGATCACACAGGAGGAAGGCGTGCCGCATCCCGTACTCCGGATAAGCGGCCACCTCCACCTGGCCCTCCTGATGATGATCCTCCACCACCTCCTCCTCCAGATTGGCAAAGCCCAGGAGGAGGGGGGAAGAAGAGTGCCGCCGGTGGGAACCCTGGCAACCCTGGTAAACCCAGATGTAAATACGTAGGTGATGGGTATAATCATCTCATGGCTGAGTTTCACTGCAAGGGATGCAGAGGTGATATTTGTGAGTATTGCTTCTCGTTTAAAGAGAACCTGTGTGAAGAATGTTCCCGAAACGGACCCCGATGCGGAGTCTGTAGGGAGAGCTCGTTCCTGACCAAGGGAATTGAGTGTCAGTTTTGTAAGACCTACTACTGCACCAGACATTCTGCTGGGCAGGACGACTACAGGAGATTTGGATTTGTCCAGGGTCCCTGTTGTCTTGCGTGCCTTAGGGACGAAACTAGGAGAAGAAGGGATCCCGATGGTAACCGTGTCAGGAATAGATCGCCTGGAGGCGTACCTGAGACGAACCCGACGCGGTCGTTCTCGCCGCCTCTGCGGCCACCCGTTGACAGATTCCGTGACACTCCAACTGGGGGTCAACCCAACGGGGCTGACCTCAGAGTCCTCCGAAGGCTGCGCAACCCGTGCCCCTGGATAAACGTGAAACCGGATATTATCCAGGATTTGATCCCAACGGTACAAGGCCGAAGGATCCTTCAGGCCTTGAGCCGCCGACCATGCGTGGCCCCGATCCTCCTGACAAGAAATGTCGGATGTGTGATCGGGATATTCCTGACCCCAGAAAAATTGAGGAATGTAAGATATGCATGAAAAGGGCATGTGAGATTTGCATTCCGAAGGCTACTCGCCTTTGTCCTGTATGTGCACTGTCAATCGGTAGTTCTCAAGTTCCACAGCATCTTTTCGGAACTGGTGGCGGCGGATACAGTAGCCACCATGATCCGAACTGTACAGCTGCGACTAAGTGCATTCCCATAGACCTCCCGCCAGAGCCCGACGCGGCTGGGCTGAGGGTATGGATAGCCAATATGAAGGAAGCCGTTAGCAATGCCTACAGCTATGATGGACTTTACGTCATCAATTGGCTAACTGAAGTCGAGAAGGCAAAGACCTTTGATGAATTGGATGGGGAATGTAAATACCACATCCTTGAAGCCAGGTTCAATGCAGCCTGTTGCAATTATCGATAAGATTAATCGTCTCACCGAAGCCGCTCAACGTTCCAACAATCGCATCAAGAGTAGGCAGATCCTGTGGCTCTTATACGACCACTTAAGGACTGCAAATATCGGAGAGCAATCGTTCAGGATAATTGAGCTCTCGAACTTGCGGTGCAGTGTTTCATCTTTCTATACTGAAGAGGAGCGACTTGAAAGGTTCATCGCGAAGTGGGATCACATCCTTGCGGGTCTCGATGAACCGCTGACCGAGCAGGTAAAGCGGTCGCTATTCAGTGAGAAGGTTAGACACCTCAACTGTTTGGCTCATGATATCAGGCAATGGGATAGGAACATATCCAACCCTGATGTTTGTAGCTATGAATGGCTTCGTGCTCGTTGTAAGAACGAAATTGACCGCTGGAGGGTTCGTAAGAATCAGGTCAATATGCACAAAGACTTTTATGAACGATCTCAGTCCAGGGACAGAGCCCAGAAACCTGGTGCTCCTGGTCCTCCTGTCAGGAGACGATCTCCGTTTGGAGATTCCCATAGGCCTAATCGGCCTCCTAGTGATCCAAGGAAGAGGACCGGTAATACCCCAAGTCCTCATCGAAGGGACAAGTACTCTCCCAGGAATCGGGAGCAGGACAAGCGGCGTACGCCTAGCCCTAGGGGCGAGCCCCCAAGGAGGCCCAGATCTACATCGCCCGGTGCTCCTGCGATTGATGCGTGTAGGGACTTCGCGCGTGGATACTGTTCGCGCGGACAAGAGTGCAAATTCGCACACACAAGAACTGGGAGTTCCGATGCGAAACGCAAGGAGCGTCCTCCCCTGATTCCAGGGTATTGCGCCCAATGGGTTTCCTATGGAAAATGCATGAGGGATAAGTGTGATTACAAGCATGCAAAGCCACCTGAGCATTTGCTGAAAGAAGCGAAGCAACACACTGCGGCCCCAGCGACCGAGTCTGCCGATGCGCAACCCGAGTCTGCTGAACCTACTACCACTGCTGACGACAGGACATATAGTCCTGCCCCTGATTTGTCAGCGGGTTTTTGAGAGGGGCGGGCCGTCACCCTCAGGCTATTGGGCTTGTTGCCTGCCCTGTTCATCCCATAGCCAAGGCATTTGAAGAGTATAGAGCTCGGTTTCAACGCCCTGAAGGGACAATGGAGTGGTCAGTGACCACGATTGGCGCTCGTACACTGCAAGGTACGTTTCCGGGCGGCCCGAATATCAGAGCTGTAATTCGCAGACGAACGATTCGTCTCTCGGACAACGCTCTGATTGATGATGTCGATTTGAGTGTACCGACTCGTAAATCCGTTTTATTCAGACGGATTCCTGGGCCAATTGACATTAGGACAGATGTCTATTACCTGCCCGGTAAGTGCGGCCAGTATAACTCTGAGCTCGCGAAGGCAGTGAGGATTAAGGTCACTGCTCGCAGGCTGAGTTTCGATGACAATGCTGAAATTCAGCAAGTTGAGAATATAAGGACACGTGACGAGCCTAGGCCGATCATGAATCGGCGGTCGCATTCTCACCCCATTCACCCGGATAGGTTGCGTCAACCTCCCGAGGTGATTGCGATGTCCGAGGAAAATGCCAGAATCCTAGCTGCCACTACTAGACAGATTGTACAGTTGCAATTAGGTGAGTATGTGCCTGATAATAGGTGGGCTCGTCGCCCTCGAATGATCAGGGAAAATGTTCCTGATCAGATGCCTGCAATGCCTGGCCCACAAATCGAAATCCGGTGGCTTGCTGACACTGGGTGTCCTTTCGACTTGGTTGGGATGCACGACATTCCCGCGCAGGATCGTCGCCACATCAAGAATGGGCGAACCCAACATTCCTTGCAAACCGCAAATGGTGTTGCTGGGACTCAAGGTAGAGTTGATGCAACTGTTGAGTCACTTGACGAGGATATTGAAGCCTTCGTCATGGGTAATACACCCTCGATTGTATCGATAGGGCGTAGGTGCGTGGATTTTGGATACAGTTTCCGGTGGGATGCTTTTGAGACGCCTGTTCTCATCTGCCCATCAGGGAGAACTGTTAGGCTCGACGTTATAAACAACGTCCCATACCTGCCTAAAGGGCCGGTTATGTTTGGAGCCCCGAACTTAGACGCATGTCCTGCGATACCGGCAATGCCCGGTCCAGTAATTGCCATGAACGATTCACTGTACCCTGCAGCTCCCTCTGAGGCCGACGCGCCTGACGAGGGGGGTGAAGTTGTTGAAATCAAACACCCTGAGGGCTACAGGACTGAAGCCCAGTTACGTGCTGAAGCTAAGACGCTTCAACACATGATGTCACATTTGCCGAAGAATCCTTTTTGCCCACATTGCCAACGCGCAAAGATGGAAAACGTGCGTTTGCACCGCCGGGGCGGTGCCGACGCGCATGAATGCACGAAATTCGGTGATATTATCACTGTTGACACGATGGTGTTACACGGTTTAAAGGACCGTGGTGTGAATGGTGAAACGGACGCAGTCGTGTTTTACGATCTTGCGACCAAGTACATAGATGTACTCCCTGTTTTTAGTCGTTCTGTACCTAACACGGTAGAAGCCTTTCACAAGTTTATGGGTCCCGAACCCAAGATTGGTCTGTTATACTCGGACCAAGCCAGAGAGTTTCTTGCGGCTACTCGCCGAATGGCTTGGGTGCATCACATGTCCACACCCGGAATGCCAAAGACGAATGGCATCATTGAAAACAAAGTGAAGCTAGTTCTGCATGGAGCAAGAGTACTCCTCAGACAAGCCGGCTTATCGCCCAAATGGTGGCCATTTGCCGTTCGCGCATTTTGCGCGGCCAGAAATCTCGAAAATCGAGGTGAAGGAACCGCAGGGGGAAAGAGAAACGATGACAGGGATTTTCCCGGTCAACTCATCCCATTCGGATGTCTTGTTGATTTCAAGCCAATCGCGCCAAAACCGCGTAGGCTCGAAAAGGGGGGGCTCAAAATCGCCTCCGAACGGGACGACCATCACAAAGCTGATGAAATTCCTACAAAAGATCACTGGATCTTCGATGAAGAATCTGGCAAACTCGTCAGAGTGCACGTTGAACCAAGGACTAAGCTATTCAAGGCTGACAGCGTTGATGCTCCAATCGAACATATTCGTCTCACCGCTGACCGTGACACATGGGTTCAGTATGATGAGGAAAATGGAGAAATGATGCACTCCGTAGACTGGAGATACGGTCCAGATTCCACCAAGGAGCTAAAAGCCCCGTGGACTGGCGAGACGTATTTCACTGTAAAGCCAAAAGAATTTGACCCTCTTGAGGACTCTGATTACGAGCCCGAAGGAGATGATGAACTAGCTGATGATTCAGGGCCGTCCGATCACGGAAAGGACGAGTACAGTAACGTGCCCGCTATGCCGGCACAGAAGATTGACCCTGCATCTAAAGCGCCCAAATTCGGGCCAGTGTCGAAGCCTGGGATTTTCCTGGGTTATTGATTAGAGCCCGGTGGCCAGTGGAAGGGCGACTACTACGTTGCCGATCTTGAACACTTTAGGAACGGATTTTCCCGACCCAGTGTTCATCAAGTCAAAAGAATTTGGCGGAACCCCGAAGAGGGATACGTCTTTCCCATGTTGGCCGCCTATGAGCGTATGACTAGGGAGGTCCAGCTCCTAGATACTGGAGAAGGAAAGGGTCTTCCCAAAGCGGATGCTCCAATCGAACCGGACAACCAGCCCAATGCCGATGGTCCGGGTTCTGATCATCCTAACGATGACAGTAGTGATCCTGCTGTTGACTCTGAAGCACCTGCTGATGTTCCTGAAAGGGACCACTGGGTGCGTGATGAAGAGTCTAAATCCTGGCACAGACATCATGTCGATGCTAGGCAAGCCTTTTTCGGGGATGATAGATCTCCACTGCCTCCTGGAGGCCCGTCTCAAGCGGATGTGGATGATTTTCGTGTAACTCATCTGAAGTACATTGACTCTACGCAACAGTGTATCCGTGATGACAGGAGAATCCTGAACCCTGGACATCGAGTCAGACCTCAAAAGTTCTGGACTGGAAAGGGCATGCTCCTTCTAGGGCTCCGAGGGTCACTCTGACCAAGTTTAAAGATAGGCTAGACAAAGTCAAAGACCTCGATGCAGGTGAGCCTAAAGCCCACACCTTACACGGTGATGAGCTTGATTATGAGCAGAAGGAGGAAAGAAAGGAGAGGTCCTATTCTGGATCTGGTAAACCCAACTCCATTTCTTCTACTGACTGGAAAGGTATGTCCGTCGGTATGCGAAAGATATACATCGAGGCTGAAAGGGAGGAAGCTCTGAAACGAGCGCGTGCTGGCGAAGCCGCACCCTCCAAACCAGCTGGACCCGCTTTGATAAAGCGGAGATTGTTGATAGAATTTGCATGCGAACCTGACTCTAAGCTCTCCGCCACAATGCTGGAACAAGGGGGTGACGCGATTCGCATACACAAGGAGTCGTTCGACATTTTAAAGAATAAGGATATGACCAGATTGATTGAGATAGTCGATCAGAATCCTGGTTGTGACTTATGGGGCTCGATCCCGTGCGGACCGTGGAGTACTTGGCAGTATGTTAACTTGTCCCAGTACGGTCCCGAGTTCGCTGTAGAGCTCAACGAAGCTAGACGAACGTCGATGGTCATGTTTGCTGCTTTTCTTCGTGTCGCCAAACGCGTGCGTTTTAAGGGAGGTAGAATAGCTTTCGAGTGGCCGAGGCATTGCCTTGGTTGGAAACAGCCATTCATGAGGCGTCTAATCGACGATCCCGACATCAGGTGTGTCGATGTTGACGGTTGCGACTTTGGAATGCAAACGTCCGATGGTGTTCCCATCAGGAAGCAGTGGCGGATCGCCACTTCTTGCCCTGAACTAGCCAACGAGCTACGAGGGCGCACGTGTAGCCACGAAATAGGCTACCCCCACGCCAGGATCGAGGGAAGCCTTACACCCTTGACTGCGCGATATCCTATTGGGATGTGTAAAGCCGTAATTAAAGGTCTTTACGGGCATAAGCCCTATGCGGCTGCCCCTGCTACCTTGAGCGAGGAGGGCGACGCTCCTGCTGCGCCTGTTGAGGTAACGGGGGCCGATCCGTGTGCATGGAGACGAGACAAGGATGCCTTGCTCGTCCACATGTTGAACAGTTATGCAACTCTCCCTACTCGGCAGACGCCTGGCTCTGCGGGCTTAGATTTAAGCTCGTGCGATGAACTCATCGTTCCCGCTAAGGGAAGTGCTCTTGTGCAAACTGGATGCGCCTTTACTTTCCCAAGCGGAGTTTACGGCCGCATCGCACCGAGATCAGGTCTGGCAGTCAAGCACATGCTAGACGTAGGTGCGGGAGTGATTGACCCTGATTTCTCGGGAGAAGTGAAAGTGATGCTTTTTAATCACTCTGACTATGAGTTTCGAGTTCGACCTGGAGACAGGATTGCTCAACTCATACTCGAGAAAGTCATGATTGTTGATGCCAAGATCACCGTCAAACAACCCGACGTAACCGTCAGGGGGGTTAATGGCTTCGGCAGTACCGGCGGGTACCCTGCTGGTCCCGCCATAGGGTTAAATGGAGATCCTGTTCCGCCGATGCCCAGATCAAACAAGGCTTCTGGGCATCAACCCAACTTACAGGGCATACCAACTTTCTACGCCTGTGTAGCAAGGCCTGTGACGAAGAAGGAGCAAGCTGGTAACGACAAGGCTCGTGCAGCTCTCCTCAAGGAGTGGACAAAGCTCCGAAAGTTGGGATGTTGGGATGAATTGAGAGTTAGAGAGTGGAAGAAAGTTGCTGCCGAAGCGCGAGCAAATGGCAAGACAGTCCATGTAGGAAGAATTTTTGACATATGTGTGGAAAAGAATCATGAACTCCCTGAGGATGATCCTAATAGGAAGTACAAAGGGAGAGTAGTGTGTGAGGGATGCTTTGTGAGGGACCAGGCAAATCACTGGGCCATGTTTTCCGAAGCTACCTCATGCCCGGCAACAATGGCCGCAGGCAAGATGTGTGATGCATATGGCATGTTGCCTGGTCACGCACTACAAGTCAGTGATGGCGAATCCGCCTATACCCAAGCTAAGCTACTGGGTCCCACGACATGGGTGCGTCTTCCTAAGGATCAATGGCCGCAAGCATGGGTAGACGCTGGCTATGACGATCCGGTCTGTCCGTTGATTCTTGCCCTATACGGGCATCCTGATGCCGGCACGTTCTGGGA
>CAUJNA010002157.1:133326-150826 GCA_963377175.1 Effrenium voratum
CCTGTTCCGAAGAGCCGGTTACCCGCCCGCGTTGGCGGCGTGGAGGAACGGGGCCTGGCCAAGGCGCCTTCTTTACCCTAATCAGGCTGACTCTATTGAGGATGCCCTCGCTCTTACTCTGTGGCAAGGGCTGTCAGAGGATCAGTTTTTCCAGCTGCTGGACAATGCTTCAGCAACTGATCGTCGTTTCGGCGAATACGACTGGGATTTCCTGTCAAAGGCCATTCTGTCGGACACGATGAATGCCGATGACATTCATCACGCAGGAGCCAAAGCGCTTGCTGATTGGGCTGAGGATAATCTTGGACCATTGTCGTTTGGCCCCCGGTCGGACCTTGTCGCACGGTTTAACCAGATGCAAACCGAAAGGGAGCATCCAAACAGGGAAGCGGCAAATGAGTCATGTGTCGGCCCAGGGAAACAGTATGTTCCCCGTCCTCCGCTGGAGGATCAGCCGAATTCGAACCAGATCTTCGCCGACGTATTCCGCGGTCGGGAGATCCGTTTGGGGCTCACTCTGCCTGACTCCCAAAGCGGAGATGATGAGCTCAGCGCGCAGGACGCAACGTGGAACGTTGAATACTGCGACTTTTACAAGGCCGCCGCGAATCTGTGGCGTGCGAGGTCATGCTTGCGCGAAGCCGCAGGATGCATGACTGAAACTGGGTATATTCACCCTCAGATGGCTGCGGCCATTGCGGCGACCCAAAAGGTTGAAAGATTTTGTAATGTTCTTCGGGCTACCAACCGCTATGCCGGTTTGGGCACGTATCGATTCAATGAAATCGTGGGCAGGAATCTGCTCGATGGATATGACGACTGGAGAACTCCTCCGAGGGAGGAGGACCATCCCGAGTTCCTTGCTCGGGAGGTTGAGGACGTCTTCCGTTCCTATTGCGCGGGCCTTTTGAGGTCAGAAAGTTTCGACCTCAGGTCCTGCGTAATTGACCCGGAACCGGCGCCCAAGGCGGAGCCGGCTCCCAAGGTGAAGCCACCTCCTCCATCTCTGTCGGTCAGTAATTAAGGGCCTTCCTAGGCGATCGGCTCCTGCTGTACATACTGGGTCGGCTCACACCGCCAAGCGTCCAAGAGAGACTGGCGGTGGCTCCACTGGGAGCGTGCAGATCCCAGGGCATTATTTCGGCAAAGCCCGCACAAAGGAATCCCCTGTCCAACCCTCTGAACCGCCAATGGGCGGGGCAGGGGGGAGCGCACAGCCGTCCGCAATGGATGTGGATAAAGAGGGGAGTAAGGGCGATGAGAAGAAGAACAAAGCGGCCAATGAGGCTGCTGTAGCGTCAAAGAGCGCAAAGCCGCATCCGGCGAAAGCGTCGCGTCCTGAGGCCCTAAGCGGCTTGTTGGATGTGACACTGATCAGCGATGTACGGGAGCGTGATCGGGATATTTCCGATGACGAGTATTCCCCTACGAATGTGTGCCTGTTTCCAGAATCATGGGAGGGCGCAATGCCGACCTGAGGCTTTGAGCAGTTCAGAAACGAGCTCATGAGGATCCAGAGAATCCTGGATTCTCCGGCGTTGGTTGACCTTGGTAAGGTCGATCTGGACGCTCTGGGCGAGCCGCCCAGGGAGTACGTCTCGGATGAGGATCACGAGAGTCACGTAGACGATGATGGGATGGGTCCATATGTGGACAAGTTCTCATCAATGGGCGACCGCGACCTAGTGCCCTCAAAGCAGGAGCCGCCTTACTATGAGGCAAAGGCGTGGCGTACCACTGAAGAGGAAATTGAGAGGATGAAGAACCTTTTTCCATACTTTCGTGCCGAAAATTATCGGCTTATGTCAGCGGGGACTGGTCCCATAGGTACCAAAGCGCACGTACAGGGCGTCCTCCCTGCTGGTGCGTCGCTAGAGGAGGCACTAATGGCAAAGCCCGATGTGTGCCCGATTGCGAGCACCTACAACCTCACATACGAGGGTGAGGAGGTTGTGTTTGATGCACAGAGCGGGACAGCAGGCAGAATCGCCTGTCCTGCCGGTAACGACATATTCCATTTTTTTCCCGAAATTAAGGATGCGTCGGCGATGATTGGGCGAAGCTCCAGGGAGTCGCAAATGCTGCTAGAAATTTTGTCGGGCAACACTGACCCAACGCGGTTGAACGTGAAGCCCGGTGAGCCGGCCCCCTTCTTGTTTGGGACGGTTCCAGACATTCTGGGAGGTTGGATGTCAATGACTCTAATCTCAACGCTCTTTGAGGCCCTATACGGGATCCATAAGTGCACGAGTGTCGAGGTGGCGACCTGGGCGGGTTCTCTCGCGAAGGAGAACCCAGCGTACCCTCCAGTCGAGCTCCTAATACGGACGGTCTGGAGGGGAGATGGCACGACTGTGCGCCCGAATGAGGTGCTGTTTGCGCGTTCCACCCTAATCGGGAGGGACGTGCCGTTCAAGGTTTTCAAGCGTTGGGCACTGCGTGACCGAACGCCTATGGGGCCTTTGCTTAGGCCGATGGGAGCAGCGGAGGTCCCTTATACGGGATACGTGCTGCTGACGATGGCCGAGTATCGGTCCGCCCTCAAAACGAGGTGCATTCGGAGGCCCGGCAAATTCGCCATCACAGTTTTTCCCATGCGACCTGAGCAGGTCTGCAGGGGGGAGATCATGATTGGGTTGGAGGGCGCAAAGGTGCCTCTCCTCAAGTTGCCAAGCCCCAATAGTGAGGGCGAGTTTTATGTTGACGATCGCGTCAAATACATGGACAAGCGCCATGTCGTTGTGGCCGTTGACCTAAAGTGGATGGCCATCGAGGAAGCCGCCGGCATCTATAAAGCCCGACGCGGTTTGATTGCTGTGCGGGAAGAGATACATGCACCCTTCTGGCGCGCATGCTATCTGCACCAGGAAGGGGATGTAATATACATCCGTCCTTGGGCGGTCCGAGAGTTGAATGTTCAGGGACCGCGGAGAGGGGTGTCATTTTCATGGGACAAGGCTCCCATGCATGACTACTGGTGCCCTCGGTGCGCGCATTTGAATATGTATGGCACCATTCTATGCAATGGTTGCCATTTGCCGATTTTCTATCGAGAGTGGGTGCCAGACACCATCCGCTCCCAAGTTAGGAGAGGGCAGCCAGTCTGGTTGGACGGACTCAAGGCAGTCCGTGCCAGCAGCTGGTATGAAGGGGAGACTGACGTGTGGGCTCCTCTCATGGCATCGGTAAACCCGATCCGCGAGGTGGTCAGCTGTATGATCTCCGGTTTGCGCTGTGCGCCGCACCTTGTGCACAATCCCAATGCGGATATCGTGCAAGTTGCGTTTCAGGAGGTTGCAAAGGTCACCTCAAAGGACACTCACGCTTGTGTGCGTGCGAGTGATGAGGCTCTCGAGCGGTGGGTAGCGAAACAGCTGCTCATCGAGGAGAGCAACACTGGCGTCCAAATTCCCGACAATATGTCTGTCATGAGATATTTGATCGAGCACCCGCAACAGGCGGCGCAATGGGGTCGTCATATGACGAGAAAGGGCAGTCTAAATTCAGCATTTGCCCTTTACCTCTCTGTGCATATTTATGATGCCTACCGCATCGGAATTGAGGACGGATATTTGGTTCCGCTGTATGGCCTAGGCGCCTCACGCGCGGACATCATAATGTCATTGGTGCAGGCTGAGCGACGCCTCGCGGACTTCAATAGTGAGGACCCAAGTTTTGATGCCTCCACTGTTCTTGATTTGAGTATCGACTCTCTGCGGGCCAGTGGTGGATCCATCACGGCCCCGATTGAGTATGCTGAGGCATACATTTATGTCGAAGACAACAAGGTTGACATGGTCCCCGCTGCACAGCGGGACGGCCAATGCGCCATTGTTTTTGCTGACCCGCCGACTGGGAAGCACCACAGGCGGGCAGCCACTCCTAGGGGAGATCATCGGTCTGCTACCCCGCGACCTGAATCCAGGTCAAAGGGGGATCAGCAAAAGGGCAAAGCCCCTGCGCAATCCTGGCCCAAGGGTGGAGGTCACAAGGGTGACCAGTTTCCAGGAAAGGGTCACAAGGGTGATCAGTACAAAGGCAAGGGTGGCCAATACGGCTACCAACAAGGACAGTTCGGTCGTGGCGGATCCGCCAGATCGAGAACTCCCACTGGCGGGTATCAGCCTGATGCTCGCGGGTCGGGATACAAGGGTGCACAGGCTGCCCCTTACCCGTTCCCGAGTCCGATGTATCCCACTTTCCCAATGGGAGGATACATGCATCAGCCCATGGCTGGCATGATGCCACAAATGTGGCCTGGCGCAATGCCGCAGGGTTGGCAGCCGCATATGCAGGGTGATCCCCGCGAGTTCGAGAATCCGAACTCGCCGCATACCCCTACATGGGGTGATGATGACGAGTTGGCCGAGACAGTGCCTCCTCCCCCTGGGGACTGGAATGTCAGTAAGGGGAAGGGACGGCACGGCGGCGGACGACATCGGTAATACTTGAAGTCTATCTGTGTGTTTTGCATAGCTGCGCCAACGCGCGCATGCTTTCATTTCGGAATTCACAAGATGGACTATGCTCCTTGTCGTATTTCGTTGTCTTGGCTATTTGCCATTTCAGAATTCACCTGCATGCGTGGCTGTGCGCTAGTCGCGCAAGCTGCGATTACCTGTCAGGTGTGCGTCGCCACAGCAAGGCAGTCACCCTCGGCGGCGTCTATGGCCGCTGGTGATTCGCATCCTGCTGCACCGCTGATGCAGCCGGTGGTGGAGCCCATCGAGATGCTGAGGTGAGGATCACGAATGCAACGCACCGCCGACGGTGACGCTCTACTCGGACCTGAACCGCTGATTGCAGCTGGTGGTATTCCTACCGAAGGTCTTTGTGTGATCGCGCGCCTAGACGGTGCTACTTTAAAGACCGCGGTCTTGTGGTCGAAGCACCATGTTTCAACCAATGGGCCAAAGCGCCTGAATCACGAATTCAGAAACTAAATCCACTTGAACCTTACGATTCAATGTGGTTGCATCGCAGATATTTCATGCCTGCCATCTTGGAGTTGAATCTTTGTTTCTTTCCTTCTTTTGTTTCTCTTGGTTGATTTGGCTACCGGCGTGATCCGCCCCATACCCGTAATTCGGGGTGGTGGCGGGATCCGGGCTCCAAAGCGAGCCCGGGTATGGGGTCGCGAACCTAGTCTAGTCGTCTTTGTTCCTTATTTGGTTCTATTCAACTTCAAATGGCCAATGCGCCTTTCCAAATTCACTCCTTCTCTTTGTACAGTCGAGGGGGGTGTTTTTGGGGGCATGTACTTTTATCATAGCATGTTTGATCATTGCCATGGCCAATGCGCCATTTGGCTCAAGATTTCACCACGGCGAACCGTGCCGCCATAACGTCATCGGCAGCCTGCGGCGCCGCTGCTCACCTCGTTCCCGGAAAAGGGCGGGTTGAGCCTCGCGGCGGTAGGCACGTCCTTTGGTTGTGGGTCGGTTGTTTGTTCGGTGGTGTGCGCTTTGTTTTGCTTCTGCACGCTTGCTCGCTTTGCTCGCTTGGTGCTGCTTGCTGCTGGTTTGCTTGCCTGCCTTGCGCTTTGCTGCGCTTCTGCTTGGTTCCTTCTTGTTACAACGAGGCACCCCTTTTGGTTCGTGTTAGTGCCGGCCGGGGGCAACTGCTTTGCCCTTGGGACCGGGGGGATAAGGTGGTCTCTTCTTGTTGGTGGGTTAGGGCCTGTTTTATCCATCCCGAAACTCTGTTTCAAACCCTTTCGCACTATCAAAGCCCATAAGGTCCCCACTGGAAGTGTGGAGGCAGTTTGGAAATGAATCAAGGCTGGGCAATCCCCCAAACATACGAAGTCACGCAAGGGGAGTTTCCAACCATTGATGGCTTATGTTGAACAAGGGCAATGAACATCTTTTCCAAGACAGGCCACACATTCGGGGAGCTTGCCAAACGAAACAGAGTTGGCGCGGATGGCGCGGGCGGTCCATGCAAGAAAACCTGCGCACAGGCCATGTGAAGGCCGAACATGGTTCAACTCTTTCAGCGTGCGGTTCGAATTTTGTGGCTTCAACTGTTGCACGGTTTTCACCTTGCATGGATGTTTACGGTTGTTTTGTCTGTGTGACAGAACTGACAACCACCTGAGATGCGTGGGTCCGCATTCCTTCGGTCTTCGGCCCAGGGAGTTTTTGGTGGGTCTTGTAGCAACTCAGGAAGGGTCAACTCCGCAAGGGGCGACCCAAATCCCCAGCTCATGACCTTCCCTCTTCACAACAAGCTTCTCCCAACCAGCTGGAAGTGCACTGATTCGCCCTTCCGAGGAAGGATCATTGTCCCCATGGAATTGGCGTTGAGTCTTCGTCAACGTCACAAGCTTGTTGTGGGAGAGCTTTCAGTCCATCGACAGAGCGAGGCTGTCCTCACAGTGCAGAAATCGGAGGAAAGGGTCGGGAGCCTGGCAAGTGCTGCCCTCAGCTCGCCCGAGACACGGATGGCTCACGTGACGCCAGATGGCGTCGATGTTGATGGCGGTTGGCGCAGGCCCACCTGTTGGGGCTTGAAAAGAGAAGCCTTATTCGCACTGAGACCATGAGACCTCTGGTTTTCTGAGCTGATCAATAGTAATGATCAGCCCTATGAATTCCAGGGGAAGCATGGTTGGTGGGTTGGTGACACGGGTCCTTATTGCGTGTGCCCTTTTGCTCTTGCTACCCTGTAAACCATGATTTCGCCAATGTGAACAGGGGTAGCGGGCACCCTTTGCAAAGGGTTGCGCAATCAAAACTTGGTTCAACGTTAGAAGGGCAAATGGGCCTTTTCTCTAGGGTGCCAGTTTTTTTAGTGTGCTTGGGAAATCACTATATTTGAGGTCCCCCGTAGAAATAAGACCTAAAAGTCAACTCGAGCTGAGGACTTTCCCCAGATGTTTTCGCGGGTCCCCTTGCCACATCCGAAAGGGCCCGGCTGCCTGCGGCCTTGCAAAGATTTGGCCCATGCAGGGTTCGCTGGAGAAACGGCCGGCTCGGCTTTGGTGCTCCAAGAGGTTTATCCTTGACACCCAAGCCGCCCACAACAAGGTGTATATAGCCACTGGTTGCAAAAGAGCGCACACTCTCCAGTGCGCTTCGGGATCCTCTGGTGCAAATCCGGAAATGTGGCAGATCTGGCTTCTTAGCTTTTGGGTGAGCACATGATTGCTCATTTTCCTCTAGAAAAAGCCAACAGTAGATGTTTGTCCTCCTTTGCTGTTGTTCCAGATATGAATTTACCCGTCTAGATCACAACAATCTACCATGGTTTGGTTTGTCGTCCATTTGAAGTCCTATTTGCCACACAGTTGGTCGATTTGGTAAATCAGGTCCCTCGAGTTTCCTCTTGATCTACGCATGGGAAGGTACAGGTTCACCTCCAACCTCAAACTAGACGTGTCCAGGGTCGCACTCCCTCGTTCGATGGGGGTCATAGTGGTCTAGAAGAAAGGCTTTCAAGCGGTGTGTTGCAAGGAGCATTTTTGCTTTGGCGCCAGCTGGAGTTACCCTTGTAGACACGCCTGCCTCGCCATCTCTGCTGCATCAGCATGGCCCCGCTTTGCCAGCACCCGGCGCCACGTTAGACCAGTGTTCTCTGCCCACCGAATGTGCCTGGCCGGTTTGCTCAACACTGCCGCCTGCCCGCGCCGTGCAGTCGAAACACATGTTTTGCTTTGAATACGCGCGAACCAGTCGTGCCAAGTGCTCAGTTTTGCGCGTTTACGCGGTGTTGGCGCCAGCAAGGTAAATGGGGTTGTAAGAAGTTGGCCAACATGCTTGAGCGATTGTAAAGGAGTTGTAGCGGTCAGTTCAAGCCTTACAATGTTGGTAGAACCAACAAGTCGATTGGAAATGCTGCCGGGGATTCCGTGTCACCCAGATCCCAGATGCCACCTGTTGGACGCAAGCCGCCCGTCCTGTAGTCTTGAGCTGGTGTTGCCTGTGCCCGGGGGGAAGATTCACAACAAAAGACCTCGACTTGCGACCTGCGGCCCTGGCGCATTGAAGGCCACTCCGGTCATTCCAGATCTGGCTGCGGGGCAAACTCAATGGCACCATTTTGGGAAGGGTGCACCACCCATTTTAGTCTATTTTAGTGGGGATTGGGATTTTGACCCATGGCCATCTCCCTCTTGGAATCCCTCAAGGCCCCGGTGGGGGCAGCCTGGTGCCCTGGTCACGCCCAAAGCCGCTTTGAGGTGTCCCAGCTCTCTTCGGAGCGCATCCTTGAGCTTTATGAGGAGGGGGTGCGTGGGTGTTTTGTCTACTGCATGAGGGGCTTATCCTACTCCGGGTTCTATTTGTCTATTGCAAGGGTTAGCTGGTTTATGAGCACGCGTTCCTGTCTTGGCTTGTGGTGGATGTTGTTGAAAGGCTGATGGAGGTTGGGTCATGTGGGATCCGAGCTACGCAGCTACTCCATTGGAACAGGGGGCTGTTCTCGCGAAATCGTGGCTTTAGCTAGGCTACCCAGGTCCAGCAACATGCCTCAGCACTTGCAGCCACGTCCTCAGGCAGGCGGCCATGAGCCATCACACCGTGGCCGTTCACATTGCGTGAGTTGCCAGCAAACTCGGTCTGCCGCATGGCGCATAGCCGCAAAAGGCTTGTGGAGTTCCTGTTCAACTTGCGCTTGTTGCACCTTGGCACACGCGGTGGCACTAGGAACTGTGCAGCTTGCAAGTGCTGCACGGTGACAAGCGAGGGGCCAAACTGAGTCTCGGCAGTCTCATCAAAAAGGATCTAGCAAGTGCGTCGACGCAAAGGGGAGATCTAAAGTCGCGTGCTTCCGCGGCAAACCCCAAACAGACTGGCATGCGCTGTTTTCGAGATGAGCCACAATCAAAACCCGGGTAGATGAAGGTTAGTAAGGGACAAACCCAACTATAAATAGCTGCAGCCGCCTTCTTAATTCTCTTAATTCTTTGCATGGTTCTGGGTGGACCATTTTAATACCGGGTTTTGATTGGGACTCAGATGATGTGCAGGGTATTTGTGTCTTCAGCTTTTCTGTCAACCCCGGCATGCGCAAGGTCAAGTTTAAGCTGGTATGCTATTGTTTTGCCAACACCATGGGTTCTGACCTCATGGATTTCTCGCTCATGAATCCGGCGCGTGCAGCGTAGGCGTGACAACAGGTTTCAGCCTTGAGGATTTCTTGTTTGTTGCCACGTGGTTCCTGCATCTTCTATTTTTCTCCCTCTTTCTTTCTCTCTCTCTCTCTCTCTCTCTCTCTCTCTCTCTCTCCGTGTTGGTGAGCTTCTGAAGCTACTCGTTGCATCAGCGAACTGCGCGCAGGAGCTGAAAGTGGCGACCCAGGAAGCATCTCAAAGCCATGCGCAGGCAAGGGGGCAGGACGGCGATCTCTTGTGCCATGTTGAAGCAACAGATGGGTATGGTTCAAAATTCAGCCACTTCGCACAGCCAGATAATGCCCACATATACCCAACATGGCTCACCCTTGCAATGGGAACCATCTTGCTGGGTCTTATTTGCCACATTCCTACGTCAGCTGGGACACAGGCAATTGAGTAGTCAAGAGACTTGTTGGAGAACAGAGCAAGGGCGGGTTTTCTAGTTAACAACCGATGGTGGCTCAAGCATCTTTAAAACATACGGCTGAGAATGTAGACTCGGATGGCTCTGAACATGGCAGTCATGCGGTTTCTCTTTTGATGACATGGCCATGCATGTGTTGAATTTGGGGTGTTGCACCTTGCACGGGCGCACGTCCGGCCCGACTGGCTGAGCTACTGAGCTACTCACGCCGTGTTTGGAGCCCCTGAAGTGGGGAGGCTTTGTCCGCGAACGACTTCTCGAATGAAGTATCTAACTTACTTATGGTCTGGCTTGAATCCTAAATACCGCATACCGCAGGTGGTCGGGCTTCCGCGCCGCTGGCGGGGAAATGGCCGAACGAGCGGCTTGCCGACTGAATTGCCGGGACGACCTTGACTGCCGGTGAGTGCGCCGGCTGAATTGCAACCAGCGCCGAGGTAACGGGGAGGTGCTGGAGGCCGCGTGCGGCTTGCCGGCTGAATTGCCAGGACGACCTTGACTGTCGGCGACTGTGCCGGCTGAATTGCAACCAGCGCCGAGGTGACGGGAGGTGCTGGAGGCCGCGTGCCGGTGGGATTTGCACAGAGCGCAGCGCATATCGACGCGCGGTCGTTCGTGTGCCGGTGGGTCAGCCGCATGGCGGAGCGGCGTGGATAGGGGTGGCGGCGGCGTGTCCCGGTGGGATTTGCTTCTGCGGATGCAACCAGCGCCGAGGTGACGGGAGGTGCTGGAGGCCGCGTGCCGGTGGGATTTGGTCCACAGAGGCGCAGCGATATCGACGTGCGGTCGTTCGTGTGCCGGTGGGATTTGGCTCCAGGAAAGCAGCGAGAATGCGCTGGGGTCATCCGTGTGCCGGTGGGCTCTTGCTTGGAGGCGGCGTGGATAGGGGTGGCGGCGGCGTGTCCCGGTGGGATTTGCTTCTGCGGATGCAACCAGCGCCGAGGTGACGGGAGGTGCTGGAGGCCGCGTGCCGGTGGGATTTGGTCCACAGAGGCGCAGCGATAACGACGCGCAGTCGTTCGTGCGCCGGTGAGATTTGGCTCCAAGAAAGCACCGAGAATGAGCTGGGGTCATCCGTGTGCCGGTGGGATTTGGCTTGGCGTCTTGGTTTTTGGGTTCCCCGCTCTCCTTGTTTTCCAGGGTCACTGAACAACTGAGTGACTGGATTGGGAAGTCGGCCTAGGAATTGGCCTGGATCCAAGATCCAAGATCTTGCGCTGAAATCCAAGAAGCCCAAGGATTTGAACTATTCTGTATCCAGGCAAAATCTGGCGCCCACCTGTCTTCATCATCCAAATAATGATCATACTTACCGCACGTGCCATCAAGCAACACAACATCGATGGTGGGACAGTGAGGTAGGATTCACGCGCACACACACACACACGCGTTCGTGCATATTTCATATCGTGTAACTAGATACATATATATATATATATAAACAGAGATACATATATATATATATATACACACATGGCTTCCGATCAGAAAAAGCCGGCTAAGAAGCTATTGCAGTATGTGCTTAATTCCTTGTTGTTTTTTCCTTTTAAAAATGAAGCGGGCCCCACCTAATCATGTACATCCCACCGGCAGCGCTAGCTTGACGCTAGCTTAGCGCTGGCTCGGCGCTAGGGCCGCTAGGGCGGGAAGTTTGCTTTTGTTCCGCGCGCTGGCTCCGCTCTGGCACCGTGCTAGCAAGTTGCCAAGCTGAACAATAGAGCACGTGCCTCGTTGGAGGCAACATCCAACAACAACTTCCATGCTTCTAGGCTGTTGTAGAAAGTCAGGTCGTAGACACTGAGCGCCATGCCGCCAAAAGCAAATGAACAAATGCAATCTGAAAGCATCTCTCAGAGCTCAGATGGCTCGTCCCAAAGCAGCTAAGAAGAGGTGACGCTACAAAACTGGATGGGAGCCAACATTTTGACAACCAGCGAGAGACAGAGAGAGAGAGATACACATGTTTATACTATACACAGGCACGTGCACAAGCGAATATGCATGCGTGCGTGCGTGCGTGCTTGTGTGCGTGCGTGCGGGTGCGTGCGTGTATGCATGGGTGGGTGGGTGTGCGTGGGTGGGTGGGTGGGTGGGTGGGTGTGCGTGGGTGTGTGTGTGTGCCACAGCCTGAGACCAAAGGCTTTTTTCAAACAGCAGGGGGACAGAGAGGACGGTGTTGGTCTCTGCTTAACGACGCCACCACACCGATCTTGGGAAAACGTACCTGCGAGCTTTTTTGGTAATTCATACCTCTGTGCACTGGCTAGCGCGACTTGGCACAATGAGCCGCTACTACCTGTACCTACAAGCAACCTGTAAAGGCTAGGCTCATGTACTGAGTAACATTATCCACCGAAGGCCTACACCGAGGCGCTGCCTGGTCGCATGTGCAACTTTCACCACTCCTCACGGGGAGCTTTTCACAGTGTGTGTGTGTGTGTGTATTTTTGTTTTTGTGTTTGAGTGCGTGGGCGCCTCTTGTTTGTACATGCTGATTCTGCTCCTGGAACCAGTCAGACCTGCCATCAGCAGCCTTCCCGCCAGGCCACCGCCTTGCCGCCGCACCCACGCACTATCCCAGAGCCTGCGCGCAGTCGAAGGCCTGCGGATGGGTTCGAGGCTTGCAGGCTTCAGCCACAAAATGAGACTTGCTTGGGGTCTCTGAGGGTTTACCAGGGTTCGGAGGTCACAGTTCGGCTTTGAACGTTGGGGAAGTTTGTGGCCCGCCTGTAGTTTCGGCTGTATTTGGGTCGTTGCACCTTGAGAAAGATTTGGTACAACCATGACGAGTGTGCAGGAATCATTCAATTCTCACGCTCGGTGAAGGCTTTGATTGGCGCAGGTGCTCCTGAGATGGTTTCCCGTGTCAGGAGGTCATGTTCCAGCCCTCCCAATCATAAATATAATCGAACGGATGGTTGACGTGGCCGAACTTTGGGCCACTTCCTGGCTGAAACTGTGTTGGTCTGTCTGAAAGCTGCGTTGGGATTCGATGGGATATTGGGGGTGTAACGGGCCATTTGGAGAGGTAGGCAGGTGCGCTGCAACACAGAAGCATGTGTTGGGTGCTACTTGCTCTTCCAAGGATGCTATACCTGCAGCATGCAGCATGCCAATACAAGCTCCCAAGCCCACCCACTTTGCTTGGTCAAGTTTTGCTGTTCTTATTTTTCCGCGCCAACGCGCGGGCAATCATCCAGGCCAAAGGCCTCGCCCATTTTTCGGTCAGCTGGCCGGGTCACACGCTACAAACCGCTTGAACCCATGGTGCAAGCGCATCTCGCTCTGCGTGGTATCATGGTGGCACAAAACGAGCCACAGTCATTTACCGCCTTTCTCTCGGATCTAAGGGGACCACGTTGGGAAGACCTTGTAAATCGTGTTATTGCAAGCCGGTTTTTGTGGACCCACCTTCCTTTTCCCCCCCGAAAAAAAACAACAAGAAAACAAAGGCAACTTGTGGACCCCCCCATTCCCCCCGCCCCCCGCTCACCCCCCGCCCCCAAGAAAAGAAGAAACAACAGAAAAGCCGTCCCCCGAGCGACTGATTCCGCATGGGCGCCGAATTCCGCCTGAAGCTCCAGGACCTGGCGGGCTGAGTTGCGGTGTGGGCCACGGAGCGCTCGCTCTGTCCGAAGTTCTGGAAACGGCGAAGGTTTGAAAAGACGGGGGTTGACCTCCCGGAGTTCTGCTGGGAGGGTTCTTTGCGTTTTTTTTTTGGGGGGGACTAGGCAAGTATCAGTTTTGACACTTACACCTGAATGTCTTTTGAGGGGTGCTTGTGCATCCGAAGGAACGGACGCCTATGGCTGCAGAGGTTTGGCTGAATGATGACCCCAGGCAAGCACTGAGGTCTCTCCTTGATTTTGCTGGTTTTCAGTAGAGAATGATATTTATTCCTAGATCCCCGAAATTCCCGTAGAGCCCCACGGAATCTGAAGCTCCCAGAGCATCCGTGCGCTCGCCAAATTCCGAGGTCGAGTGCCCAGAGCCAATCCTGGGAGCCTCAGGCGCGAAGTTCCGGGCCGAATTTTGGCTCTCCGAGTCGGGGGGTCAAGCCTCGAGCCACATGGCTGTGGTGGTCAAAACCGTTTTGGTATCATTTTGGTTGGTAGGTGAATTCACCACCCATTTTAGGTTCCTATTCGTGGGGACTGGGATGTTTACTGGGGGTACGATTTGGATTTTGAGCCATGGCCACATGGTACTTGTTTCGAAGAGACCGGTCCGAGCTGCCAGCTTGCCAGGAGTACGACGACGTGCCCTGGAGCCCAAGCTTGCGAGTCGCGCGGAGCGAGTTGAGCCCAAACAGTTGCTGGTGCGGGCAGGGAATGAGGGAATGAACGTCTTCCCTTAAAGGAAACCACCAGTTGGATGGTTGATAGCGGTCATTTCATGTCTCATTCGCTGTCTATCGCACCAGCAAGAAAAGTTGTAAGCCTGAAGTTGCCAAGAATTGTCTCAGGGCATACAATGTGGACAGGCCTTGCAGCCTGGCTTTTTGGTAGGTTCCCATGCTCACTTTGGGTATGTCGGGACAATCCAATGGATGACTCCTCTCTGAGGAGGCTATCTGGTTTTTGACTGAAGGTTTGTTTGTACCCTGAAACCTGTTTGGGGTACCTTGCTGGGGACCCCACGTTTTGGCCCATTTCTGTGGGATCCATGAGCCCAAATTCCTGCAGAAGGTCAACTAAAACCACTCGGGAGGGTGGGAAACGAACCATATCCCTGTGAACGAATCCGGGGCATCGCCGCCAAGGGGACCGAGCTCTAGTCGGCATCTGATATGACGAGAGCAGTGGTCAAAGCGCCTAATTTCGGATGGCCATTTTAACATCAAGGGCTGCGGGAAATCTTGCGTATATCCTTTCATCATTTAAAGTGCAATTAGAAGCCGCTGGCCGGTCGGTTTAGCGACCAAAACTCGACTTTGGTTGAGGGAAGCGAGGACACGGTGGCAGGAATTTTTAATTCGTCAGAGGCACACCGCTGATCGATCACCGGAGTGCTTGAGTATTTTATTTGGGCACCGAGTTTCCCTGGAAGCAAGCATGAACGGGCGAACATGCGCTTGTCCCGGTGCGTCTCCTTTTGAAGGCAAGCAAGCCAAGCAACTGACAAATTTTTGACATCACATGCCATCACATGCCATGACCTTATTCCTTTCAGACACTAGTGGGTCCGCGCGGCCGGGGCCGAGGTCCGGGACCCACATGGAGTCCGGGCAAAGGCGGGGGGGGGGGGAGTGAGGCTCAGTTTGTCAACACTTCATCAATACCTTGTCAGGTTGTTGCCCTTTGAAGGAATCCAACGGGAATCCGGCATGAAGCCGTCGTCATTCAGTTGACTTTTCCCCGTCTTCAGCGAATTCACGTCTGAGGCCACGACCCCAAGTCGATTGAACGGGCAATCGTCGGTTCATACCCACTCACAAGAAGCAGAACATGAAGAACATGAGAAGACTTAGTCAGGAAACTCACCGCCAGAGTGCGAGTGTTTTGGAAAACCTGTGAAGCCCATTTTGGCCTTCGACGCGCTGGTACGAGTTTGGATTTGAGACCGGTTTCATGGACTAGAGACTGGTTTTCCAGCGGCCAACTGTTTGGCATGTTGCCTGCTAGCGATTCTGATATGCCAGGCAGAAGCCGCATCCAAGAATGCAATCGTAAGTTTTGCCAGCCACACGTTTTGCCTTCCGCGCCAGATTGATGGCGTACGGCTACGCACTGCCGCAGGCGGGTTGCGCTACACTGCGTCGGCACTTTTGGACAAATAGATGGCCCTGTAGATGGAACAACACCAATCTAACCCAGTGCCATCTGTTTCTAACCAACCTAACCTAAAAGGACACCTATGCTAAGTATTCGTCGGGTCACATGTTGAGTTCTGTTGTGTTATTCAGAGGGTGCCATCCCAGGCGTCGTTCCCTTGACAGAAACACGTGCCCACTGCGGTCGTCTCATTTTTGCACCATCCTTTCGAAAGCGCCGTTTTTGTTGAACGCCCAATGGCATTTTGTTTCCATGCATGATCTTTTTTTTAGTTGCCCAGCAAGTACGGCTTTTCGCCGTGTCTCTTGCACGATCTTGTAGCGGAGCTGTGGAAATTTCGACCTCCCGATCGTTTCTGCCAGGCGATCCGACTGCGGAGCGGACCAGTGCAGGCAATGAGCCTGCGCCCAAGGGATGTGGTATTTGGTCTACTCGAATCCTGCAAAGTCTGCACAGCGATTTTCTATTGTTTTGGGCGAGTCCAAAACCTGCTTAAGGTAAACGCCCACTCATGACTCGTAACTATGCATTTGTTCAGTGGCACCTGAAGCAACCGATGGCTTGTGAGGAAGGCAAGGGTTCTTGCATGTATAGGGCATGATGGGAGTTTGTCGGATGAGAAGTGGCCCTTTTCATGGCTTAATCAATGTCTCACAGGGCTGGGAGTTAAAGCAACGTGCGCGAAGACCCCATGTCAAAGCACACCCTCTGGCAAGCTTGAGCTTGGAACAGAGCTTGGAGCAAACGTGGACAGCACCCAGACTCCATTGCAAGCCACCTAGATGAGTGGCCTTGCGCCCATGTCAATGTTTTACCATGCCACGGGGCAGGGGCTGTGAAGCTTCGGACTCTTTGCGCGGGTTTGCGAATGCGGAATGCGGTCCCCCGAGGCCAGCCTCAATGGCCGCAGCAGCAGCAGCAGCAGCAGCAGCAGCAGCAGCAGCAGCAGCAGCAGCAGCAGCAGCAGCAGCACCTGCAGCAGCAGCAGCAGCAGCAGCAGCAGCACCTGCAGCAGCAGCAGCAGCAGCAGCAGCAGCAGCAGCAGCTTATGATGCAAATGCAGTGGCAGGAGGGGGCCGAAGTGGGAGCGGCGGGCATCAGCAAAAGGGTGTTGCCAAGACTTCAGGTTGCTTCGCAGTACCATGGCTCGCATCCGCCCTTTGCTCAGGCGATTGCTTCGTGAGGTTCAGGCTCAGCTCAGTTCGACACATTGGACCATCGTTCATGGCCTTTCCCGCTTGTGAGGCTGAGTTTGTCCTTTGAACGCAGCGCTTTGGTTTGGTGTGCTTTGCTTGTACGGCCAGATTTGTCCCAAGGTCAAGTCTTTCATTTGGCATGCCTAATTTGAATCATGGGGTACTTCCAATTTGCCGGAAGATGGGCCAACTGCTGCCTTTGTGCATGGTTCTGGTTTGAATCATGAGATCAACCTGCGCCTTCAAGCCAAGCTGACCGGGACCCCCCAATTGGGACATGCACTTTGCAGTCCATTTTGGTGCTCCGACTCCAACCTTTGGATGGGACCCTGCCTGGGTTCCCAGGCCGACCCAACTAGTTGCGGGGCTCCGAATCTGTCTGAAACTCTGAAGCCAGTCTTTAAGAGGTGGGTCTGCGTCCAACTTGAGAGGAACACCATTACACCATTCCGGGGAAGCATCACTTCATTCCCCCCTTCCCGTGATTTCAGGGAGACTCTCTCACAACGGTCATTGGGATGGGACAGGCATGGGGTGACACGCTGCCCATCCAGTGGCCAAGAGGGAACGCCAAGAGGACAGCACATATTTGCAACCGATTGTGAGGCGTTCGTGGAGTCATGCCCAAACCAAGCTGGGGTGTGGCTCTTTTGGGCCAGCAGGAGCAGCACAATCAGCCGCTTAGGCGCGCATCTGACGGGCAAAAGGGTCCCAGAGGCAACAGAGGCTAGTTTGGATGACATTGTGGGGACTCTGCTTTTGCAAAGCCAATCTCCCCCATGGCGCCCCTCTCACCCGGATGGCAAATTCGGGCCGGGGCTACATCCGTCGGCATGCGGGAATCATCTTTGGCAGGGAGCTTGTAACTCCAAAGCACCGCGAGACTAAGAGGACCTTCGGCCAGTTACTCCCAAGTTGAATGCAAGGCATTGCTCGCAAAACACCCGATGGTGTGCGGGTGTTGGCCAGATTGTTCCATGCAAGTGGT
>CAUJNA010002157.1:158326-203298 GCA_963377175.1 Effrenium voratum
TGGCTCTTTTCTTTCGCTCACCAGAATCGCCTGAGAGCACTCAGGCCAATACCTGGATCGTTCAATTCTGGACAACCTGTGGTTGATCCTTTTGGAAAGGTTCACAGACATCGCGGCTGCCCTGCGATATATCTGGCCAACCGCAACTCGCAGAGTGTTCCAAACCCAGCCCAGCCCCAGCCGTGCCTCTTTTCGCCCGGGCCAAAAGCTTGGAGCGCCGCTCCATTTGACATGGGCTTGTCTTCTTCTTTGGTACTGGGGGGGTCCACAGCCCAGAGATTTTGTGACTTGGGGAGGCAGAAGCCCAACTCGCCTCGGACCGGTCCGAGGTGTGGGGCAGGCGTGCCGGAGCCTGGTGTTGCCGTGAGGCGGGGCCTCTCCTCTTGGTTTCAATTGTCATCGCCACCTAGCAGGGAATGCCTAAACTTTGGCAGCCCCTACTAACTGGATGCTTTACTTTGCCTTAAAGTGAATTGAACGTGGATAACCGCCATCTTGAATCACTTTTCAAGCATTCAGCCTGTTCCCTCGCAAGCTCTGAGCTCTTCCCAGGCCTAGTTGTTTTTATGAGAGTCATTGCAAGGTGTCATTGCAAGGAGTCGTCATCATGAGAGTCATTGCAAGGAGTCATCATCATGAAAGTCGTTGCAAGGAGTCATTGCAAGGAGTCATTGCAAGGAGTCAGTCTCATCAGAGTCACCATCATGAGAGTCACCATCATGAGACTCATCATCATGAGAGTCATCATCATGAGAGTCATCATCATGAGAGTCATTGCAAGTGGCAAGTGCAAGGAGTCATGAGAGTCATTGCAAGTGCAAGCTGCAAGTGCAAGTTGCAAGTGCAAGTTGCAAGTGCGTGCTCACGACATTGACTTGCGAGGAATTAAAATCTCTTCTTAGGGCGGCGGGGTAGTGCCGACGACACTGTACGAAAATCGACCCTCTGCGGGGATTGGCGTGGTCGAGGTACAAAAACGTGCAAAACTCAAGGTTTTGTTTGCGTTTCCTGCGGTGCCCGCGCAACCCTCTGCGGGGATCGGCGTGGTCGAGGTGCAAAAACTCGAGTTTTTTTTGCGTTTTCTGCGGTGCTCGCGCGACCTCCCGCAGGGGATCGGCGTGGTCGAGGTGCAAAAACTCGAGTTTTTTTTAAAACGTTTTTTGCGTTTTCTGCGGTGCCCGCGTGACCCTTTGCGGGGATCGGCGTGGTCGAGGTGCAAAAACTCGAGGTTTTTTTGGCGATTTTTGCTGTTCGAACTTGGGAGTTGTCTCGTAGTTCGCGTGCCAGCTCCTGGGACCGGCAGGTCGCGGGTTCGATTCCCCCCTGGTCCGCGGGCTGGCTTCGCAAAGCGAAAGCCGTAACTTTTAAGTACGAAAGCAGTACGCGAAGCCCACTCCCGCAGCTGGAGCCTGAAAATCGCAAGTTTTAAGTGCGAAAGTAGTACGGGAAGTGCACTCCGACAGCTCCAGCTGGAAAATCGCAACTTGCCCAAAGAAACTTGCACAGGGCACTCGCGGGCAGCGATGTGGAGACTTGCGCAGAGCAACTTGCGCAGAGCACTTGCGCAATGACACTTGCGCAGAGAGACTTGCGCAGCGCAACTTGTGCAGAGCACTTGCATAGGCAACTTGCGCAGAGTAACTGGTACAGAGCAGTTGCGCAGAGCCACTTGTGCAACATCTTGCGCGGAGAATTTTGCAGACTTGCGCAGAGCAACTTGCGCAGAGCAACTTGCGCAGAGCAACTTGCGCAGGGCAACTCTGACAGAGCAACTTGCGCAGAGCAACTTGCGCAGAGAAACTTGCGCAGAGCAACTTGCACAGAACAACTTGCACAGAGCAACTTGAACAGAGACATTTGCACAGAGTCAGTTGCACAGAGCTTCTTGCACAGAGCAACGTGCGCAAAGCAACTTGCGCAGAGCAACTTGCACAGGACAACTTGCGCAGAGCAGCTTGCGCAGAGCAACTTGCAGGGAGCAACTTGCAGGGAGCAACTTGCGCGGAGCAACTTGCACGGAGCAACTTGCACAGAGCAACTTGCACAGAGCAACTTGCGCGGAGCAACCTGCGCAGAGCAACTTGCACAGACCAGTTTCCGCAGAGCACCTTGCCCAGAGCAACTTACGCAGAGCAACTATCATCATGAGAGGCATTGCAAGGAGTCGTCGTCGTGGGAGCTAGTTGCAAGGAGTTAGCATTATGCGAAGCATCGCAAGGAGTTTGAGGAGTTCTCACCATGCATATCATCGCAGTGAGTTCGAATGCTTCGTGCAAGAAAAAGAGAACGCATCCTGCAGCGTTGGGCCAACCTCGCTTGCGATGTTATGCTTTCGGGCCAACCGTGGTCTAGTTTCTAATGCGCCAGGGAAAGTGTGGTTTGTGGGCAACTTATGGCGGTCCCCCCGAATTTTCTTCGGTTTGCAGGCTGGAATGGTCATGGGAGGTAAACGTATTCCATTGGCACCTTAGCTGGGCATTCAGCGATTTCCTTTGCGAGGCATCCGGCGGAGGCAAGGTATGACGCTTCGGCTGCACAACCGCTGTGTGTGTGTGTGTGTCTGTGTTTGTGTCTGTGTCTGTGTCTGTGTCTGTGTCTGTGTCTGTTTCTGTGTGTCTGTGTCTGCGTCTGTGTCTGTGTCTGTGTCCGTGTACGTGTCTGTGTTTGTGTCTGTCTTTGAGTTTTTTTTGTTGTTTGTGTCGTTTTTTGTGTTTGTGTGTGTTTGTGTGTTTGTGTGTTTGTGTGTTTGTGTGTTGGTGTGTTTGGTAGGTATGCGTGTTTGTGTGTAAGTATTTTGTTGTTCTTTTGTTTCGTGTTTGTGTGTTGGTGGGTTTGTGTGTATGTGTGTTTGCGTGTTGGTGTGTTTGTGTGTAGGTATGTGTGTTTGTGTTTGTGTGTTGGTATGATCTAGGCGGGGGTTGAGCAACTAGGTGTCATTCTGTACCTGCAACGGGGGCCCGCAAAAGCGTCACCATTTTGTCAACCCACGTACTTTGCCGTGGCAACAGTTGGGTTTGGCAGCCCCTTCTTTGCCAGCGCATTGGCATGCTACTTGAAGATTAGGCTGGGTACAGTCTTCGGTAGCCCCATTAGACAGTCAAACCTCGTAGACAGATCCACATGCTCGGGGGAAGGGATGCATGAGTCTGAGACGTCAGTTTGATCAGTCACATCTCCAGGGGTAAGAGACTCAAGGCAAGTCGAACACGGCTGGGAATTTACCTTTGTACGACAAGATCATTCTACATATACGCATATACATGACATACACGGGCTATATATAATATGTATCATTTTATGAGGGCTCAACGTCGTTGCCGTGTCCCCGTCGGAAACTCGGCGCCCCGAATCGACATACCCCATAATGCCTGCGCCGATATATCGCGTTGAGGGTACTTTGCTATGGAGCACCAGGCTTCAGGCTTCGGCACGTTGAACCAGCTGCCAATTGGACGGCAGCTGCCAAATTTTGCGAAGCAAGAACATTCTAGTACAGGGGATGGGGCAGAAGGAATGAACAGGCTTTGAAGCTGTTGGACGCAGCATGCTGAGGAGCCAAGTGACACGTCGAGCTATTTGTTTCACCTCTGAAGTTGCAAGATGCATATTTGAGCTCTTTGGTGAAGCCTGAGATATTACGTGCGGTCAAGAGCAGGGCAACAGCACAGCCCTTGCAATGGCCTGCCTCTTTTCAAGTGCCTTGACCCGCGTTAGGCACACCAAGCGGCACTTCCAAATACGGGGTGTGCTGGCGGCTCACATCACCCGTTCGAGGCGATGGTGGTCGATCTCGCTCCCTCTCCCTGTAGCAGACACAGAGGAGCAGATTCGGCAGTACTGCTGAGCTGTTCCTTCTCCGCGTAAACACTTGATTCGGTCAGCTGCCCGATTCGCTGGCTGAGGATTGCTTGCCGGCGGGCATCGTTGTCGTGCCAGGGTATGCTCAAGTTTGTAGTTTCTCAAGAAAAACCTTTGTCAGGGGCGGGCAGACGGCATACTGCCCAAGGGAGCCTTCCGTTGCATACCCAACTCCAAAGTGGGATTCCTTGCTGCAGGTCTACGATGGTCCACGTCGGTTAGAGAATCTCATTCTGAGGTGGAACCCAGTGTGCCAATGCGGCACTTGCATTGGTGCAGCTTTTCCATGTTTTTACTTGGAATCGTCAAGAAGTATGCTCATTTGTGCAGCCATGACCGAGCAATACGGAAAGGCATGGGAAGGCCTGCCTTTGGCACTGCTTCGAAAGGCATGCCAGCTGTTGGGCCATATTCACTTTTCTGCTTTACGGAATCAGTTCGGACGCTGTCCAAATTCTACGGACGCTTCTGGGGAATCGACGATCACGATAGAAGCTTCGGTTTTGGGCACTCTTCTTGATTCCGTGGTGCGAATTGTCACTTTCAGACAGCCCTGGATCGACTTGCCTTGTCGGGGCCTTGCTTGCAGAACTGAACTTGCGTGTGACCTTTGGGAGCTTGTGCGGAAGGAAGCGGTTCGCCCGATCCGTCTCGTACAGTCTCCTTGGAGCACCAGGGGGTAATCTCTTCCCCCTGAGAACAGGTTAATTTTTCCCTCCGCAAATAGAGAGATTCGGGCGGAAGAAATGTGTCGGGACAAGGCCTAGCGACCAGCGTTCCGCAGAGTCCAAATGGGGTTCCTTCCCGGGCCCCAAGAATCGCTCAAAATGGCAACTTCCGAGTGAGGAATTGAACCATATTGCGTATACACACACCTATGTGCATATGTCATTTTTCGGATTCTGTGCTGGTTTCGACTTGGTTAACATTTTGGTTTGCTATCGGTTTCCTATTGGTTGATCATTGGGTTAAGTATTGGTTTAGTAATTATTGAATCTAAACTGTCCCCCGATGCAACCGGAGTTGGGGTCAGCGGGACATTTGCCGGATTAGATTCATTTTCATTTTTATTTTTTTATGGGCTAGTCTTCTAAACTACGGGAAACTTGTTTTTGGTTGGGGAGAAACCTGTTTGTTAAAAAGGGCACTTGAAAACAGGGGGAAGAGATGAAGAGGTTAGGATTCTGCTGCAGTGAATTTGTGGATGAGTGCCTTGTGCCTGCCTCTGTGCCTCGCCGCAGTTTCGTGGATGTGGCCGGTCGACTTCAAGAGGTCGTACAGAAAAGGGGGGAATCTCGCCATGAAAAAAGACGTGTGTTGGGGTTTCGGAGAGGTGCCGTACTGATTTCCTGGAACGTTCTATTTGAGCAATGCACAAACGCCTTCAGTTGGTAGCAACGAAGCTGCACTTTGTCACTATGTGTTGCATCGTGCGTCCCGGCTCAAGAAATGGCTTCCCTCACCAGTCTCATCAGTGAAGTTACAGGAAGCTGTTGTGGACCTGACAAGCGCTGCCTTTGTAAAGGAGACCGCCGCTCATTCAGGTGGAGCCCTCCGGTTCAATGTCGATGGTAACTCTAAAGATGAGAAGGGGATCAAGAAAGCCAAGCCAGTTGTAGGGACAAACTTGAAGCAACTCATTTACCGGCGCTTCCTGCTTTTGAGACGGACTCAACTGTCACACGGGGGTGGCACAGCTTGGAGCACGGGCGCCTTCTGGAAGAACAATGTGCTTTTGAAAAGGGTTTCGGGTTGCCCTTGAAAGGGTAAGGAGTCTGATAGAAAAAGCGATTAGGCACATTTGGGCCTCCACCAGCAAGAACTTCTCATTTGTGCCGCCTGGATCGCGCGCCAGTCCAGATTTCTGGTCGCAGATCATCTGGAAAATGCTCAATTTTTTGGAACCAGCCAATGCGTTTCAACGTTTCCTGCTGGGCTGATCGCAGCTCACATCCCATAGCATGCGAAGCGGCGAGAAGCGTGTGGGCAGATGCAGCCATATAGCAAGCACAATGGTCTTTGCCTGTTGGCAGCTTCAAGGTGACCAGCAAAACATCTTCATCTTGGAGGGCATGTTGTGTCTGTGTAAGGGCTTTCGCCCCACCCCCCAGCTTGTGTGCCAGCGGTAACCCACCTTGTGTCATGTTGGCACGTTGTGTCCAAGTGGGTCAAAAACAGACAAGTTGCACGTCAGCAGGGCTTGACTGAAGCCGACATCTATTTTGCGTGAGCTGAATGGGCTTCGTGTTTGATTTCGTTTGGAGGGGTTCCCTGTGAAATCCGCTGTGAACTGGGCCAAGTCCTTGGTTGCGATCGACGCGAAGACCAGGTGCAATTTGAGGCGCGGAGCCTCCGTCGTCGCAGTTTTTCGATCCAAACTCGAGAGAGAGATCCGGCGGGCCCTCACTCCTTAGATCCCTTTTTGGGAGCATTTGATTGTGGGATATCCGGTGCAGCCCCTTCACTCAGCTACAATCCAGTTTCGATTTGAAACGTCGTTTTCGGCTGCCGCGCATTCTTGCACGCCGTTGGATGTTGTCTTTCGCGTTTGTTGCGCTTCCGCACGCGCTCGGCGGACGCGCCACTCGCGCAGAAGGGCGACCGGAGCGGTGGCTCACGTGGCTCGGGGAAGCCTTGCTGGGTGCTTGGCCACTCCGCCGAGCCTATCGGCATGTGCCAAAATTCGGCAAACTCCACACACAATTCGGCTGTGTTGCCTCTTGCTTCCCTTCAAACTGTGGTAAACAGCGTAGCCCCAAGAAGCACCCTGTGCCAGATTTGTCGAAAGGCTTTAGTCTTGAACATCCAGGGCGTGCTACTTGTTCATAGCATGTGGGCAAGCCTTGGCTTTTTGGGTCCTTTGTCCAGCCGATTGAGCTTTCAGCGAAGGCAGGATCAATCTCATTTTTCAGTATGCCAACGACGGTTCTTCTGCAGCAGAGTTATCATCGTGAAAGGTACTTGGAACTTGAAGTCAGCAACGAACCGCTGTTCATGCTCTGCAGCATTTGAGCGAGTCGATCAGATTCTCAACGTCTCCAGTATGACCATGGCACCTTGCTTGGCCTTAGAATCCCAGCTGACCACTGGCCACGGGCGACGCCTGGCTTGAGGATGCGACCGGATGTGAAGCGCCAGGGTTTGCTTCTTTGGTAATTGGCTGGGTTGCTTATTATACTTCGGGTCGCAGATCGTCGCTTATTGCTCCCAGATACTTGTTAGTTCTCGTGGCTTACTGTTGCCGATTGTTTGTCAGGATGGTTGTGCTTGTGCTCAGGACCGACCTGCTTGATTCGTCAAACATTTCCGCCATTTCCATTGTTTTGATTACACCAATTTCCTGTCAACAGCTTGTGATGTTGGAGCATTTCCCGTATTTTCAGGGCGCAGTCCCAGGCACAGAGAGAGCAACACTTGAACTTCAGGTCTGGGCGGCCTAGGGTTTGTCTCACATACGAAACGTCACCCCCTTGAGACGGCCGCGGAGTGATGTTTGACGCGGAGTGTGACTGTTCTACACGATGCTACACAGGTCGTTGGGGAACATGTTGTGTCAGGGGGGGGGTGCGGCGCTTCGAATGACGGCACAAGCTATGTTTTAATTACAACCGATGGCCAGGCCCAGTCAAGTCTGAGGGTTTGTTGATCGAGCAAGTGGGGCGCGGGTGATGAGATGGTAGGACACGCCGGCAGGAGACACAACCTAATTGGAGGTTGTTGTAAGACTGCGAATCCACATTGTGCGCAGCACTCCTGAAAACCAATGCGCAAACACTGGCATTTGCGCACTGTTTCACAGCCCTTTCCATGGCGAGGCATGGGCTTTCCCTATTCATGTCTGAAAGATAGAAAGATAGAACACAGCATGGCGGTCCACTGACGTCCACTGAGAGGTGTTGGTCCTTCTCACGAATTGCACAGAAATAGCGGGGAGGAGAGCAGGAAGCATTTGACAAGAAGCGCCTCCAGAGTTCTCCAGAAACTGTCTCAGAGGTTGCTTAGTGACCAACTGTTAGTGCACCAGTAATTCATTCGTACGAAAAGACGTGGATCGTAAGACGAAGCCAAACACGACCACGGAACCAGTGTCTCATGTTTGGCATGGGTTGTTCTTGGTCACCAAGGCTTGAGGACGGCTTAATGCACCTGCTTCCAGATCCAATGGTTTCTGACGGACAGGGGCGAGTAAAGGCACTTGCTTGGCCACAGGGCGGCATCATTCTACAGGTGTTGTGTGTAGATAGGAAACAGGGTCAGTCACATGAGTTCAAAACACCCGCGAAACAGGCGACTTTGCAACCCATCTGGACACCTGGATCCGGACTCCAGGAGAAACACTTAGGCACCCCGGCTTGCTCGGGATATGGTCAAGAAGGCATTCTACAACCCAAATCTTGACCCTTTTTGGTTCTTGTGGGAGAATCACCATTGTATTCAAGTTTTCGTTGGCATGCACTGAGATGTTGGATTTGCCAAATCTGCAGGGACATATTGTATGCTGTGGAGCCCTCGTGCTTCTGAACCCTTTGCCGGACACCTGCGTTGCAACTGCTGAATCCTCTCACGTGAGACCGGTGGCCGCACTATCCAAGACTCGGGAACAACCGCCAGAATATCACCGCGAAAAAGCCCCAACCAATGAAAGAAGTCAGATAGCAGAGGCCGTGGTGAGATTGCAAATTCAAGCTGTTGGCGGCAAAGGCTCATTCAAACACCCTTGAAGTTTCCTTGCGCACAGATGTCAGCCACGGCTCTTGCTGAACTGCTGCACGCAACACCAACTGTTCTGATGGGCGCCGAACCAACTTTCTATGTGAAACTATTCCCAAAGCCACGATCAGTCATGCTTGGCTGCTCGGATAGAAGCAAGTTCTGCGAAATGCAGCTTTTCAGAACTGGGGACCGTTGGGGGGGCTGTAACGCGAGTGATGACTGGTGATTGATTGGCTATTGGCCTTCGCGCTGCCAAGCCCTCTTCCTGCTTTGGCAGCCTTTAATCAGAGAGGGATCCCGAATGCGCATTGGCGACACGAGTGGACGTGAGGCGAAGCTTTACTGAATCGTTCGATGGGAGCCTCGGGCATCGAATCCGGGCTCTCAAGGGCGAGCGGCTTCGCCTCGCTGTGGAAACTTGGTCAATCTGAGTCGCCGGCGCTCACAGTTGTTCGCATGTCCCAACTAGGTTGCTGACATGTCCGCGAATCAAAAGGTCTTGTTTCCCTTTTTCGACGGCAAACTACGGTCCATGCCAGTGAATGAATAACTGTTTGCAGATAGCGCTTTGTTGCCATATCAAGCCCAACTGCACATGGTGCCTAGAGGTCATTTCCTTCCCAACCCTGCTATTGAAGTATTGGGCAACGGTGTGGATTCACTGCACACACATGGGAATCGTTTTTGAAGCTCACGGTTGTTGGTTGCCCGTGGCATTTCGAGAACACGGAGTGCCGGCACCTCCACCGGCGAGCCTTGAAGCAACACTTTGGATCGCTGAGATGGAAGACGCGGCTGCCCTTGTCAAACTACCTCGTTCAAATGCGAAAACTAAGCTGCAAAACGTTGCACTTCGCATTGATCGGCCATTTTCGATCCTCCCGCACAGATGCGGAGGTGGGATCTGTTCGGACAGTGTGCAGACAGCATCGCATGTAAGATAGCCTCTTTTGGACGGTGTTCAAGGGACGCCAAAAGAAACCAACCACTTAGAAGACGGATGTGGAGAGGGACCACGACGGGATTCTGAGAAACGCCGGGAGGTTGAAATCACCTACCGCCCCTTCTTCAGGCTCAGGCTTGTTTCAAAATCAGCAGAGCATCACTTTTACCGGCTCTTCTGTAAGATGTCCTTGTGCACATGTGATCCTTGAATTTTGTTGAGCAGGTAGCGAACGAATTCTTGTTCAGGCTCCCAAGGGATTTGCGGAAAAAACACGTTGCCTCTTCAACCCTTGTCTTTCTTCCCTTGTGTTTGCACCCTTGTGTTTCTACTTAACGGGGCGATTGGGCACTTAGTAAGTGGTTAGTAAGCCTGGTTCTGACCCACTTATTAGACTTATAACTTATAACCATGGTAAGCGGGTTATAACCATGGTCATTATCCACATACTAAGTACAATGCCCCTTTAAGGGTACCCTTGTGTTGGCTTGGTTCTGTGCAATCAACAATCTTGATGTGCTGGGCCGAATAAACAAGTTGCCGTCCACAAAATCCAGTTGCCAGCGGGTGAATTATAGTATTACCGTGTGGATGGACGAGAACAGCTGCCCACCAACTGGTGCAGAAATTTGCATTCACAGATCAATGAGCCAGTGTGGAGACAGTCAGCAGCCTTCAGCTGGAAACTCTGGGGCGCAGGAAGGAATGATCAACCATGTCAAAGAGGCAAACGAAAAGGCAAAACTCCGATGAGAAAAAAAAAAAAAACGGACGGAATTGGTGTGCGACCGATTTCACGCATGAAGCTTCGTTACTCGTTCATCCTTTTCAGGTGTGTGAAGTTCACAAAATCGCCAAGATGTTATGATGAGGCTGAATTCAAGGACCAACCCACTCTTGCGACTCATTCCTGCGAATCGGCCCCTGTTTGACCGGGTTGTTTGGGACTGGAGGTTCGCAATGCTGTCTGAACTCGTGCCAAACTTTCCTTTCCAGTGGCGAATGTCCATCTAGGCTCTCGCAGCCTGCTGCCGCCACCAGCAGCTCAGTTGGCATTTTGTCGAACAGACGGGACTCAGGTGGACTTGAAAAGCGATCTTCGACCTGCTCGAAGTTTTTTACGCATTCTTTGTTTCACAGCTGCGCTTTATCAAGAATTCAAAACCGGACGTACATCTTCTCAAGTCAAAATACATCTTGTTCGCTTCCCAGCCGTCAAGCCCTTTCCCTGGATCCCGCTGCTGTCGGAAAAAACCGAGAGAAACATATTTCGGGGCTTGTTTTCTAATGAGGGCACATTTCTAGGCTTTCCTGGGGAACCCCAAGCGAACCCCCCCCCCCCCCCCCCCCATTTTTCGGGCTCACACTTTGAAACCTGGTTTTGTTTTATGCCAAGTTTCGCCAAGTTACGGCAAGCCACGCCAAGTTGCGCCAAGTTTCGCCAAATTTCGCCGAGTTTCGCCAAGTTCCGGCAAGCCACGCCAAGTTACGCCAAGCTTCGCCAGGTTTCGCGAAGTTTTCGCCAAGTTTTGGCAAGTTTCGCCAAGTTTGCCCAGGTACACCAAGTTCCGGCAAGTTTCGCCAAGTTTCGCCAAGTTGTTTCGCAAATTTCCGCCGAGTTTCGCCAACATACGGCAAGCCATGCCAAGTTACGCCAAGGTTCGCCATGTTTCGCGAAGTTTCGCCAAGTTTCGCCGAGTTTCGCTAAAGTTTCGCCGAGTTTCGCCGAGCCACGGCAAGCCACGCCAAGTTACGCCAAGTTTCGCCAGGTTTCGCGTTTCGCCACGTTTCGCCGAGTTTCGCCAAGTTCCGGCAAGCTACGCCAAGTTACGCCAAGTTACGCCAAGTTTCGCCGAGTTTCGCCAAGTTTCGCCAAGTTTCGCCAAGTTGCGCCAAGTTTTGACAAGTTACGCCAAGTTTCGCCAAGTTTGCTCAGGTACGCAAAGTTCTGGCAAGTCACCCCAAGTTTCGCCAAGTTGCGCCAAGTTAAGTTTCGCCAAGTTACGCCAAGTTTCGCCAGGTTTCGCAAAGTTTCGCCAAGTTTCGCCGAGTTTCGCCAAGTTTCGCCAAGTGCCGGCAAGCTACGCCAAGTTTCGCCAAGTTTGCCCAGGTACGCCAAGTTCTGGCAAGTCACGCTGAGTTTCGCCAAGGTTCGCCAAGTTAATTCCCTGAGTTTCGCTAAGTTCCGGCAAGCTACGCCAAGTTGCGCCAAGTTACTCCAAGTTTCGCGAAGTTTCGCCAAGTTTCGCCGAGTTACGGCAAGCCATGCCAAGTTACGCCAAGTTTCGCCAGGTTTCGCGAAGTTTCGCCACGCTTCGCCGAGTTTCGCCAAGTTCCGGCAAGCTACGCCAAGTTACGCGAAGTTTCGCCAAGATTCGCCGAGTTTCGCCAAGTTTCGCCAAGTTCCGGCAAGCTAAAGTTGCGCCAAGTCAATTCCCGAAGTTTCGCCAAGTTGCGCCAAGTTTCGCCAAGTTTCGCCGAGTTTCGCCAAGTTACGGCAAGCCATGCCAAGTTACGCCAAGTTTCGCCAGGCTTCGCGAAGTTTCGCCAGGTTTCGCCGAGTTTCGCCAGGTTCCGGCAAGCTCCGGCAAGCTATGCCAAGTTACGCCAAGTTTCGCCAAGTTCCGGCAAGCTACGCCAAGTTTCGCCAAGTTCCGGCAAGCTACGCCAAGTTACGCCAAGTTTCGCCAAGTTTGCTCAGGTACGCCAAGTTCTGGCAAGCTACGCCAATTTACGCCAAGTTACGCCAAGTTACGCCAAGTTTCGCCACGTTTCGCGAAGTTTCGCCGAGTTTCGCCAAGTTTCGCCAAGTCCCGGCAAGCTACGCCAAGTTACGCCAAGTTTCGCCCAGTTTCGCCAAGTTTTGCCGAGTTGTGGTGAGTTAGGCCAAGGGGCCCAAGGCCACACATGATCAGCTTCCGGACCAATCGGAAGTTGACACTAAGCGCTGGGTTGCGAGGAGTTCTATAGGGGGTACGCTCCGACTATCTTACAAACAAGCACGAGGGAAGGAATCGATGGAAAATCACTTTGCCCCGAGCACCTCCCCTTTCGACGTGCCCATGTTTGTGGAAATGCTTTTCCATCTGTTGTGCAAGGCAAGAAGTGTTTGGCGACTTGGGGCCAATGTCTGAAAACACTTGTTTGAATTCATGCAGCAAAAAACACCGCAAAAAAACACTTGTGTCATCCAAACCACCAAACCTCAAGCCACTTAACCACCTCAGAGTCAGCCCGAGCACGGGCCCGGTGAAACCCGGGCCCTCGCGCGAGCCGCGCTGCTCGAAACGCCAGGCAAGTTTGCGAAGAGGTGGAGCTTGGGGGTAAATAAACTTTCCCCTCGGAAAGGCTCTCATGTCTGAAGCTGATTCTTTCTTGGATGAGAACTGTGTGTTTGGAGTGGATCCCCGAGCACGTGGGTTTGTGAAGAAAGGATCAGAAACGTTTGCACGATTGGGGTCGCTTTTGTTCTGACACATTTGGGGCATCAACCTTTTCTCCCAGAACCGCTGGGAAATCTTCTGATTAATGACATTTGGAGGCGAATATCAATCCTCGTTATTCTGATGTCGAACAGGTAATTTAAGGAAACGACACAAGCCCCTTCCCCATCAAATGCGTGTTTGCATCGTTGAAGCAGATTGTTCCAACATATTCCGCCTGGGTAGAAGGACACACAGGCACCCACACACACATAAACATATTAGACCATGTGTACATTGCGGGATATATATATATATATATATATATTTATGTATACACACAGCACGTACATACTTACACATCTTATATCTTTATATATAAATACATGCACAGGTATGCGGTACGCCCGCCTAACCCCCCCCCCCCTCAGACATTTCATGCTTGCCGCGCAAAGAAGCTTTTGGCAATCTGTTTGCATTTTTTTCTCAAATCCCAATGCTATTGGTCTCAGAACCACCTCAGAAGCTTTGGTGGTATTTTACATGTAAGTCCATTCTGTCTAGTTTTTGTAGGGCTACACAACAACATTGGTTGTGAGCCACACACCTCAATGCTATGAACGATGTGGCGTAAGACAGGGGGTTCAGCCTCTCTCTTTTCTAGAAAGTCGTTGATTCAGTTGTTCAAACGGCCAAGTCTAGCAAAACACACTCCATGTCCAGGAGTCCTAGTAATTGGTCAACATGCATCTCATAGGCTGAACAAGTTTGTTTTTCTTATTTTTTCCCCTTTTCGGGTGCATGTACATGTAAGTACGCACAGCATGTATATGTACATTACACTCTAATATCATGACAACCCGTATAGGTGAAGGTTAGGGACAGTCCCGACCAGAATTAGGTGCGGCTGCCTTTGCAGTTCTTTGCATGGGTAGGCCATTTCAATACACAGCATGTTCGATTGTGACTCCTATTGGCAAAAGGCAAGAGATTTCGACCGCCAAGTGAAGGGGGCGTATGCCTGCTGGAGCAAATTGAGATGGTGAGCGCGACCAAGAAACTTTTGCGTGACCCAAAAGGGCGTCTCGCAGCCGCTGAAAGGTGGGTGATGTAGGCGTGTAGGCTTTCATTTCTTTCTCAGGCGAAGAGCCCTTGAACCTTGAACGATGTGCCTTTGTGTCGTTGAATCACGAAGATGGTTCTTGGTGGCCCCAACAAAAGGTCGCACATCGTCGGCCCTAGTTGGTCACTTTTGCCCCCTTGTGAGCTAATAGTAAATGATTAATGTTGACCCCATATTAATCAAGCCCAGTTCTTTATTGGGGGGTATCCCTGGGTTTAGTGGGGAATCATCACTTTTGGAGGGGAACACCCCCCTATTAATAAACTGGAGTTGATGAATATGGGGTCGACATTACATTGCTCTCAGTTTTGTCCTTTTTGTGTTTTCTGGAGGTCCGGGACTGGCATCTTTTAGGAAAGTTGATCCAGGAAAGTGCGTGATCCAACTGGGGGGTCAGAATTTGCCCCCAAAGTTTGGTTCACAGAGACTGTTGACACATACTTGGAGATTGTTCCTGCGGACCGAATCGTTTGGGCACTCTCCAGAAGGTGGACACCCTTTAGATCTTTTAGAAGAAACTTGTTGTTAAAACCAAGGAAAACAAGAAGCGGAGTCTGGTTGGTGTGTGTGTGTGTGTGTGTGTGTGTGTGTGTGTGTGTGTGTGTGTGTGTGTGTGTGTGTGTGTGTGTGTGTGTGTGTGTGTGTGTGTGTGTGTGTGTGTTTTTGTGTGTGTGTGTGTGTTTCTTTGTGTGTGTGTGTGTATGTGTATGTGTGTATGTGTTTGTACATGTAGACATGTGTACACATGTTTTAGCCAAAGTCGGTGTAGACAATCCCGCACCTGCCCGAGCCTCTTCCTGGAAGGCTGCATCCAGAGACTCGAGCCCGCAACGGAAGAAATCAACGGATTTTTACAAACGCCCATTTGTGTGAAGAGCCAAACGCCAAGTTACAGCACCTTTCTTTTTCCTTGGCTGCAGGGCAGAATTGGCGGGGGACCGGGGTGATTTCAGGTTGGTGAGTGAACGGAGCAAATAGTTTCTGGGTGTGTCTCAAGATAGGGACCCCAAAACTGGCCACTTTCCTTTTGCTTTCCCGTTAAACCAACCGGAACACGGTGCCCTAAAAAACACACCCCCACACGTGCTTCGTTTGTAGCGAACAAGAAGGACTTAAGAGACATTATGGTAGGGGGGTTCTGCAACTGTCGTCGCAACGCCCAGGAATATCGCAATCAAGTGCTACCAGCTTGTGCCTCACCTTTAAAGCTAGAGGTCCAACAGAGAAATTACTTGGAAGAACAAGGGGGATTGAAGACCATGCGAACACGAGGAACGCTATGTAAGATGGACAATTTTCAGAGCCGCTAAACAGGACGTGATATGGTGACGTTGGATATTGTCAAAGCTCCCTTCAATGTCGGACCCTTTCCGGGTCCAAGGCTCGTAATTTCTGAGTAAGGGATTTAGCAGAAATCTATGTCACTTTTCGGACTTGTGTTGGCTCCGAATTGGTTTGATTCAAAGTGTGCCTGGTACGATAGGAGTTGGGCTCGACGGGACATTTCCTGGTTTAGAGTCGGTTTAGTCGGTGCTAACTTTGATTTAGTATGGGGAGACTGATGGGCGAAATTCATACATTCATTCCTAGATTGCATTTATGAATAGGGGGAACTGCATCGATCCGTTCCCCTTTGCGGAGCCCGTTTCAGGCCTGTGCCCGTTTCAGGTCTACCAGAACCCGTTTAGCCTTGGCGGCCAGCGCTCTTGTGGCTTGCGGCCAGAGGACCGCGCGCGCGCGGCCCGAGAAATCACGAGATGTGGCGGGCTCACGAAAAGTGGTACCCATGTTTGGCCGAGTGGATGGAACAAAGAGCAAGACCTGCGTAACCGCAGCTCTTTAGTTTGAGCCATATGGGTGTGTCGTTTTTTTTTGGGGGGCGTGCTTTTTGAGATGCTTTTCTTTACGCAGGGGAACCGCAGAGAATATCAGCAGGGGGGTTGCCACCATTCTTTCGACAAACCCACGTGTGCCTTCAGGGGCGAAGCTGACAAGCACTGCAGGTAGTGAACACTCGAGAAAGTCTGCGGATTTTGGATGCGCTGCCCTAACTTTGACGTATCCTCAAATGTGGCATGGAAAACAAGTCTAACACAAGGAGTCAAATTCCGACCTGGACCCTCAAACGCAGGTTCAGGGCTTTGTTGGGGAAAGCCCTGTCATATGCCAAGAGTCAAGTGCAACTTGATCAGGAGTCTGACTGCAGGGCGACAGGGCCAGACCAGCTGTTCCCCAGCACCTGGGTGATGCATCGCCCTCAGCCCGACTTTCGTCCCAAAACCGAAAGAGCGGAGCCCCATGGCATCAGCTTCCGGGCTGACTCTCGTCTTTTCACGTCCGCATCTCACTTTTCCAGGCCCTGGTATTTGTTGGCAAAGGGGCATGGAGAAGCACCTGGAGCCATCCAGATGCTTAAAATCATGTTTGTCCCCTTGAACACCGGCCCGGACAATACCTCCCCCGCTCCCAAACTGTCTCTGTCTCTGTCTCTGTGTCTCTCTGTCTTTGTCTTTCTCTCACAATCTCTCTCCCTCTCTCTCTCTCTCTCCCTCTTTGTTAGGTTGCTCGAGGATCCCTGTTTGAAGGGATGATGTTTAAGGCAGACTGGCCGCTGACTAGCCTTCAACCACATGGCCATGAACGACCGTCTCACCTCCCGTGGCACTTCATATTTGCCGAACGCGGTCTTCCCAGACATGTGTCCTGCAGGTCTCGCACGTGGTAGGATGGTTCAAGCACCAACATGTCGTTTGAGCCCCTTCCCATTTGGGCCCCTCAACTCAAAGCCTTTCACAGTTGAGTGACAGCTTGGAGGGGTTCCCATGGGGGCCAAGACAGGATTTCTTTTTCTGGCACCTGTTTGGGTCGTTCCCCCCCCCCCCCCCAAGGCAAGCGCGCAGGGCAAGGGCTCGCTTGCAGGCCTGGGTATGTGTCGCACACCTCGGCCCGGGTGCTGCGGAGGACGGAGGTTCGAAGTTGGTGCAACACATGGCTTGACAGAACCCTAGGCCACCCCCTAGGCCACCCCCTAGGCCACCCCCACCCCTAGGCCCCTAGGCCACCCCCTAGGCCACCCCCTAGGCCCCCCTAGGCCACCCAACCCCTATGAAGGCATGTGAGATTTCTTTTTGCCCACCATTGCGATCATATCAAACAAGGGACTCTTTTTGGCAACTGCCATTCGAAGCCCAACTTGTAGCCTCTGCAGAGGCCCAACGCCATTGGCTTTGCTACTGGCTGCCTCGCTGCTTGTTGAACCATTGCCGTGTCAGGTCATAACTTTGCTAGTGCAGCTTCCCAGGGCCCGATGTCACAGAGAATCTTCTCGCTGACCTCTTCAGGTATGGCTGGGTAGCAAAACTTGGCTCGTTTCTCCGAAGCTAAGGGCCTGCGATTCCCAAGATTTTGAGCGAGGTGGGTCTATCCGGGCTTCAGGAAGGGTGGGTTTTTGCTTCAGGAGCTGTGGGCTCTTTGAAGAGCTCGGCCAGGCCAGTTCCCGTTATCCAGGCTTTGCACAGCCAGGTTGGACAAGCCCGGCTTTTGTGGAAACGTTCCCTTCGTTGGTGGGTTCCGCACCTGGCTTTTTGTTTGAACACTCAAAACCTACAACTTTGGAGTCTTGGGATAATTTTGCCTGGAATGTTCTGACAAAGGCACAACAGTTGCTGGTTTTGGCATGAATGTGGTTCGCCACATCCAGGTTGGTGGAATCAATTCGCCACTGGTTGTCCGTGCTTTGCTGGGCAAAGCCTCCTTAGTCACCCAAACATGAAGCCGGCATGGGCGAAACCAAGGCATGCCGCATAGGGCAGCGTGGGGCCCTTGGCGGCCTCAACCAGACACCCAAGAAGACGCCAAGGGCAGAGCTATCAAGGTGCCCGGCGACGCCTGAAAAATCGCCGTGCTTCGTGTTTTGGGCTGCGGCTGCTTCGTGCAGGTGAAATACGGTGACGGCCTTCTGGTGGTTGCCCATGACCTGGCCTTGGACAAGAAGGACCGGGCCGTTACGTGGGGTAGGACCCGTTGATCGGTTGATTCACCTTAAAGCATGCATGGTGGAACGTGGTCTGATGGTGCCCCTTTTGGCCCGCCAGTTTTGGGCTTGAGCAAGTCGACCAACTGCCTCTTCGCCTTTCATCTCACGATCTCGTCTGACGTTTGGGCACAGCATTGTTGTGGCCGCGGGCCGTTGGTTCGTGGCTCTTCTTTCAGCTTGGTCTTTCTGAGCCATTGCAGCCACTGGATTCGGCAATGAGGCAAGGCCAGGATGGTTTGCGGCATCCCACCAGCAATCCACACCATCAACGGCAACGAAGCCCGGGAAGCTGGGACTCACAAAAACGGCCCCCAGAAAAGCGGCCCGAGGTTGTGGAGGGCTCCAGACTTGCAAGAAGCCAGCTGAAGGGCTGATTTGTCAGAGGCACGCATCCAGCACTCTCTGGCAGGAGGCAGAATACGCTGCAGCTGGGCTGACAACCCTAGTGGGTTCCGAGAGGGTTCTGGCACCGAGATGTGCGGGGGGCCTTCTGCCGTAGTTGTTTCCCATTCCTCACACCGTTGCTACGAACTGTGGACAAACTCGTGCACCTGTTTGCAGGGATGAAAGCTCATGAATAGTTGGATAAAACCACCTGGGAGGAGTTCCATGGGAAGTTATGATGCCACGAAAAGCTCAGAAGGTCATCATGGAAGCCGCAATGCTTTCCCTGGGCCTTGTGGATAGGCGAGCTCAAGAGCAGCCAAACGCTTCCACGCTCTTTGGAGTGGGTGTGCGCATTATGAGTCTGTTCGGGGCCAATGGTCTTTGGAAGATGGCCCCACCATGCTCCACATGATGTGCACTTGTTCCCCTATGTATACAGGTCTTTGCTACGGAAGCGCGAACTATGTGCGTCTGGTAGTTCTTGCTGGGGAAAAAGGGGGGGGTGTCATCCAGGACAACCAATAAATACCAGTCAATCTTTCACAACAAATTCTGTTTCCGGGCGAAACATGCCTCTAAAAAACTGCCACATTTCTCGGGCCGTATTTCTTGGCATTTTTCTTGGTACTATGACTGACTGGTTTGGGCAACCAAGAGGGCACTGTGCGAACTGGTTGCGAAGCAAGGGGACAAGGCACCCAGCGGCCGAGTTTGGTGAACTCCTGTTTCTGTAAGGTCACTCTGGAAGGAATATGGGTGGCGCTTGGCAGGATATCGATATGGCCGTGGGTCAACACCAATGGTACCAGTTTGGGGTAGGTGAATTCACCACCCATTTTAGTCTAGTGGGGATTGGGATGTTCACTGGGGGTACGGGGTTTGACCCATAGCCATATGGGTGGCGCCTTCATGAGGGATTTCTATAGGAAAGGGGAAGTCTCGACAAGCTGGGCGTGGCTGCTATGAATGTTCTTTGTGCGTGTGCCAACAAGGATTTGCTATGACTCCAAGGGGAAGGTCACTGCGACTTTGCAACTGGAATATGGAACTGGTCTGCTACGCATGAAACATATCGAGGTGTCGCAATGGGTGCTCTGATCTTGCTGCATTCCACAGTCTTTGCATTTGCATTCTGGGTGACCTACCTTTCTCAACTAGTGGTCAATCGTTACCATGTTGTTCCTTCACCGCACTTTCACGATGTCGGCTGAATCTTGCTGGAGGTGTGGGCCAATCCGGTTCCTGCCGACATCAAGGACAGGCTGTCGGCCTTCTATTTGTTTGAGGTTGTTTGTTATTTTCCTTTCGATTTGAGGTGGACATGCTACTGTGGATGGACAATCCTTGCACCACCTAGGATGGACAACACCCCTCACATGTTGGGATCAGCCACCTACAAACTGGTGCAGGATTTTGTCCATCCGCAGCATGATTCATACGTTTTGTGTTCTGTTGGCCTCTATGAGTCATTCCAGGCGGGGGAAAGGGGCATCACAGTGGGCAGGCTTGGCCGGGTTCCTGCTTTGCTCGCACCGGCGTGTGTTGGTCAAGGGCAAGTCAGATCTCCCTCAGGCACCTTTATTAGAATCTTTGGTGGCGGCCGAGATAGGCTCGCAAGAGTTCCACAGTCTTTGGGCCGGTTTTTGCATGTTCGCAGAAGCCATTCAGCTTCTGGCGATTTGGACAAAGAATATGCTGTCGTATTCAGTGAGACTGTGAACACACTGCACCAGTTGGATGGCAGAAACCCTAGGAGTCCTGCACAGTATCACCGGCACATGCACAGTATCGTCGCGCTTTCCGGCGCCTGTCTCATGCCTAGCTCCGGCCCGTGGCCCCCCACCCATTGAGGCAAAAACGAGGGTCGAGCAGGGCCTAAACTAGCCAATAAGAATGTTGATCTCTCTTCATGGTTGTTTCAGGTTGGAGGAACGGGGACACATACGCAGCCCAATTCCAGAAGTTATTCATTCGCTTTGCTTGAGAAAGTGCTTGGCGGAAGACACACGTCGCTCGGTGACAAATTCCTGTTGGAATTGACATGCACCAGGTTGTAACCACCTGTGTTAAGAAAGCATAGCCAGACAGAACCTTTTTCTGCCAACCGGGCTTTTCTGTTCGCTGGCTCGGGCAGTTGAAGTTGCTTCTTGGGCAGGGGCTGTTGAGATTGCCGTCTGCTTGTGACCAAGCTTTGTTGAACATGCAGGTCTTGCGAGTTGCGGTCCTTTGTGGGCCTTCCCCCGTGTTGGGCGCATGCTGGGCTCATGCGTGCATGTGCAGGATACCATGAAGCAGGCGAGGACCATGGAGGACCGCGCTTGGGTTGACTGTCAGCGTTGAATACGGGGCGGTTTCGCGAACCAAACCATGGGCCCCCAAAAAATGGGCCAGGAAATTGGGGTTGTGGAGGGGTTGGACTGAGAACTTAGACTGATATGGCTCGGCTCTTCCTTGGCATTTTTGTGGGTCTATGGAGTTTCAGGAAGAGCCCCAAGCAACCAGGTCTTTTCGCCCACACTTCACCAAGCTAGACAGGGAGACCTTGGCATCATTCGGGTGCAACTCCTGTAGTCTCGGGCGACCCATCCGGCCATTTAATGGTTCAGAGCGAAAGTTTCAACGGGCGCCAACATGAAGCCACAAATCAACAAGCCATTTGGTGGGCAACCCAGCGCCCCGAACATGCGACCCGACGGGCCGACGGACCCAGTGAAGACTCGAGGAGATGCGGCGAAAGCAGCTGGCGCCGGAGCCGGGGCTCGGGCCTCCCAAGGAGGCCTCTCTCGGAGCGGCTCCGGAGCTTTTGATGGGGGCACCAAGAAATGCGCTGAAACTTGTTTGTATCAGTAGTACTGTATCATGCTCAAGCTCCATGGTCAAGCTTGGAGACCGCATCGAACATGCTCAAACTTGGACAGTTTAGTTTCCCCCCCCCCCCGCTGCAATCATGATCAAACTTGGTATCAGAGTACCCCAGAACTGCATTCAAGTTGTTCAGGCCCTTGATACATCACCCTTCCACACTTGCACTTCTTCTTTGGGCCTTCGAGGTATGTTTCGTCGGGCTAGACTTCCGTTGCCGTTGAGAGTTGAGAGCGAAGCAGCGTGGCAGCCGATTCTACCAAGCCAAATAACACCAAAAACTGCCCTGCCACATTCTGCTGGGCCATTTTTTCCGAGTTAAGAGCAAATTCTTTGGGCCTTTCCGATTCTGTGCCGATGGATTGTGCCGCTGGGTGAGGCGCGGGCCCTGGGCTTTGTGGAGTCCTTGGTGGTGGCGGAGGCGGAGGACGGCACCTGGGGCCACGTGCGCTTCACGGGGCCCGAGGGCTACGAGGCCGCCCGCGGGGCCCGAGGGTGCTTTTCGTCGGTTGTGGTTTTGTTTCTTGGTTTTGCTTTGCTTTTTCTTCGTGTATTGGTTTGGTTTTGGGTTTTCTTGGTGTTTTGGTTTTGGTTTTTCATTTTTTTTCTTGTGGCGTTCAAGGGATATTTTTGTAGAGAACCAGGACGTGGGTTTGGGGATCCATGATTTGGAGACGAACACAAGTGGCTGTAGGTGAAGAACCTTCTTGACTCTGGTGATAGATCCCTCAAGTGGGGCATACCTATACTTTCAGTAGGTGACCCCAGCAGCAAACTAGGTGAAGTCTGTTTTTGGCTTAGCAAACCCCAGGCAAAGAGCGAGACCTGCACGGGTTCTGGAATATGTTTATTTCCAAGTAAGCCATGGCCATCCACGAGGTTGCCCAGCGCACATCAGCCATTTGCAGGCTTGACCCCCGCTCAGTTTCGACATGTTTTTTTTGCACGAGAGGTGTAGACGTTCCGAGGGCCGATGTTTATTTCCAATTTGCGAAGAAGAAGCACCTTGGGTGTTTCTTTGATTCAACCCCTTGGGTTGAAGGATGTTAGAGGGAAACCGTGAGGAAAACCGAACATCTTGAGCTATTTTTGAGACATACACCCATAGGTAGGGCACTCGTGCCCGCTCTGGTTCGGTTTGTAGGTGACTGCCATCACTTGCGCCTGCGCTGCCCTGACCCTGCTGGAGGAGGAGGAGGACATCCGTTTGGTCCTTCCATTTTGAGGACTCCAGTGGACTACCTGAACTGACCCTTTGCCTTGTTCCCACTCTGTTTTAACCCAGTATAGAAGAAGATGCTAGAGTGGGAAATCTAAATGGTACGCTAACGACGTCCATAAGGTACATGGTTGCTTTGTTGCAATCCAGTGGTAGCAGAAGATGCAAGGGTGAGAAGTCCAACAGGTACTGTGTTGCTCCAAAGCGGGATTTACTTTGTTCAGACCCAGTGTAGCTGAAGATGCTAGAGTGAGAAGTCCAAACGATACATTATTCAATTGTTTCCCTGTGTCCTGATTCAAATTTTGGGCTCCTTTTCGGATGCTGTAAAGGGAAGACAGTCACTTGATGGCTTTCAAATGATGTTTGCTTTTTGGGGTTATTCTGACCCTTTGGACACAACAATGGTACCCGCAAAAAATGACACCCATATTTTAGACGATCCCAAACAGGTTCCACCCAATCACATAGCATTGCAGCATCCCATCGAGTTGGTTCGAATCCCTTTGAGGTCATTCTTTTGTTTATCAACCAACCATTCGACCTTACCCATTTCTCGGAGTTCCGGGTCATTCAGTTTTTTGGTTTTGAGATCAAATCGTACGGCCACAGCTGGAGGGCTTCGCTTCAAAGCCCTGGGTGTCCTTCGGAGGCGCTGGCGGGGAACGGCTGCGGGGTGTTGACCCCGGCGGTGGCCTTCCACGGCAGCGGGTTCCTTGAGCGGCTGCAGGCCCGGGTTCCGTTGGAAAAGAAAGCGGCAGGAACACAAGGAGAACCAAAAGGAAGACAGCAGCTGGTGTAAGGTGTTAGGGAAACCACCAGGAAACGGTGGAACCGTCTTGCAAGCTTCCTTTTTCGAGTAATGCGTCTTGAAGATAGATGCTATGCTAGGAACGTAGTAGCCTTTGATCTATTTTTGGATCTGTAGCCTTGAACCATTTGTCCCTTAGCCAAGGCAAACTATTTGTTTGCATTTTTGCCATGTACTTACGCGCCCGCGCGCGTGGGCGTGTGCGTCTGTGTGTGTGTGGCTTCTTTTGTGTGTGTGTAGGGGCACTCTTTTTAAAGTTGATATCAAGGATACCAAAGGAACAGCACCATAATTGGAGATCCGGTATTTGACGTATATCCACCTGATCGACTTTTTTAGGGAAATGGTCAATTGTGTGGGGCTTTCACTAAGCAGGGAACAGTTCAACTTTTTGTGTAGCATGCAACCACCGCACGATTTAACCACGCTACATCAGACACTCGTGCTGTCCCACCCGTGCTGTCCCAAGAATCAACATAGAGCCCAAAAAGGGGTTATTTTCCCCAAACGTGATAGGGGTTTTGGGTTCCATGCTAATCTGCAGGAGAGTACCCAGTTTTTGTTTTTTTTTTGCTTAAGCCAACAATAAGTTTGGTGTCAATGCATAATACTGAACTTTGAGAATCGAATGCAATACAACTATTCCGCCCCATACATGCCACGCCGGTGCCGTCTTCTTGCACCCTAGAAATGGGCGCCTGTTTGGGCGGTGATCCAAAGTAGCACTCTGTTTCCTGTTCAGTGCTCTTCTGGGAAGTTTCCATGGAAGAGGTGGATGTGTCGTGTGTGTATGTGTGCGTGTGTGCATGTTCTCCAAAGGGTGCGGAATCTGGCGTCAACAATCTGTCCAATTTTTCTCCAGCTATCTCGGAGGCAAATCCAGCGATTTCTTGCCCTGGTCCTTTCTTACAGGCTGGTGAACGAGACTAGTTGAGCAGTTTGGTTTTTTTTGTAGCGCCCGGAGCCGCGTAGGCTGGAATAGTGTGCCTGCGCAGTCCGCGTAGGCCGCGTAGGCGTTTTTGCGCAGGAACTGCCTCCGCGTAGGCTGAAACCTGTAAACGTGCAGCTCGCGTAGGCTTGCGTAGGCTTCCGCGGAGTTCCCCTTTTCATGTAACCAGAAAAGTCTCTGCTCAGTTGATGCTGAACCTGTTCTGGGAGGGTCGCTTTTTAGTTTCCTTCCAGTTGCTGCCATGCATGCATGAATCAAGAAATTCCGGGTTACCACGTAAAACAGGCGCATTTTGAGCGCTGACGCAGGCGCTGGGCTTCGGGGGCAGCGGCGGGAAGCTCCGCTTTGAGGTGCGGCACGCGCGGGCCGAGCCTTCGGTCGCGGTAGCGTCGCGGTAGCGTCGCAGTTGCAGTCAGGCCAATAGACAGGCTTAGTTTTTTCTTTTGCCCGCAATCAGGGGGCGTGATTCTCACGCCATTCATTTTCGGGGGGGGTGTTCAGCAAGCCATGCGTCAGATCCGTTCTGTTTCGGTCCGGAAGGATTTGTGCCCTATTCCTTTTTCTTCCCGAAACCATATTCAGGGTTAAGATTCGGCTGATCTCCATGTGGCAAGCCGCGCAGCTCCCGTCGGCCGGCCCCTCCGAGGTGAAGGACGGCAAGCCGAGCGAAGAGGAGGTGCCAGGGGAGGAAAAGTGAAGCGATGGGTGCGAAATCGGCAGGGAATGAGACGTGGAAGGATTCCGAGGAAAACCATTAAGCCCCCTATACACCCCCACAAACCCCCCGGAAACCCCCACAAAACCCCCATAAACCCCCACAAAACCCCCATAAACCCCCATAAACCCCCATAAACCCCCATAAACCCCCATAAACCCCCATAAACCCCCATAAACCCCCATAAACCATAAGCCACCAATCCAAAACATTCTCCGACTCAACACCGAAGCCCAAAGACTTGCTGCTGCGAATGAACCCAGGCTTTGGCCCTGGGAAACCACCAGTTGGATTATTTTGGGATCAGTCCATTTCTTATTCCCTGCTGAGCACCAGCAAGTTTTCGCCTTTTTGGGTTTCCCCATTCGCCCTTGCTTTGAGTTGCCAAAAGGTCACCTTTGATTTCTGGGTCCGCTTTGACAACAATAATAAAACGATTCAAATGACTGGTGAAAAGATGGGAATCCTGACTGGATCCACGTTTGGTAGATTATTTGCAAGTAGAACCACTTACCTTGGTAAAAAAGGTCATTTACAAGGAAAGGGGCTAACGCCGGGATTCACTGTATTAGGCGGCCCATGTACTATGTACATGTTTGTGTTGTGCTGGAGGGCTGATCCTAGCTTCGGGATCGAGGATGAACCTGGCTAAGACACTGGCACCAACGACTCTGGATTGCTATGAAGCTTTTTCTTTTTTGTTCTCCCTGACGTACACCGCGAGGGGATGGAGCATTAGTGCGTTTGTTTTTCTTTGGTATGCCTTCCGGGTTGACTCAAAGGGAAAGTCACGAGGGGCAGATGTAGCTCCGGAGAGGCGAAAGATGTGGGCCTCCCTTCTCATGCGTGTTTCCCCGAAACTGGTTCGACCCCCACAAATGGCTGGTTTGCCTGCGGTTCCCTTGCAAAAACAGCAGAAAAGGATCCAAGCAATTCGACCCCAGTTCTGGAGGTGGGAAGCAATACATCCCATCATTCACTCGGGGAAACTGCTGCAACCCCACGGTTTTCCCCCTTAATTTGCGTCTCTGCAAGGTGCCTCAGACCCCTGGCCTTGCTTACCTTTCTCTTTGCCTTTGACTAGACGTAGCAGACTCATTTGCAAAGCTTGCAACAAGCCATGGGACATCGGCAAAGTTGCTCAACACCTGGCGAGCACGGACGGCGACCTTGGTTTCTTTTGACCGAGCTCGAATATTTCCCCTTTCAGGGTCAAATGGGACAGCGGATCCCTAATCCCCTTTTGGTGGTATCTCAAACCTCAGGTGTGCGGATCAAACACCAACCGAGTCCTTTTCCCCCCCCACCCCATCGCCGGACCTCGGGTTTTTCATTCAGCCAGGTGCTGGGGTCTTTGCGCGCGGCCAGTGAGAGGAGGCAGGGCCTGGAGCAAAAGATGCGGAACGTGAAGGCGGGGCTCCGACCCAAAATGCCGTGGGCGGGCGGGGGAAAGCCGCACCAGGTCGAACTCATTTCTTGAGGGCTCCCAGCCATCTGGTTCCTTAGCTTTTTGGGCTTTTAGGGTTTAGTGGTGGTTTCCATTTAAGATTTATGCTTGGAGTTGGTAAGGGTGGTAATTTACGTGTTTCGCACCATGGGATTGCCAGGAACTTGCCGGGAATTTGCTGGGAGTTGGAGTTGGGTTGTCATCAAGCTTATAGGTGTTTCTCCACTGGGAAGCTCACAGCAAAGGCTCAGCCAGCCGAAAGCTTTAGGCTCATGGTGCTCAGGCAATGACCCAGGGTTTGGGGAATGAACCTAGGCAATCCCGTAATGGAAGCCATAGGGGATGGTTTATAGGGGTCATTTCCTGATTCCCTACTGAGCAGGTGGGAGAGATGTACGATGTTCACTGGCTCCCCTTCTGTTCTTGAAGGTACGGCACCCAACCTCATTTTCCCGCACCAGTGGCCTGAGGTGGAATGGGTGGGTGGGCTTGGCTTTCAAATTCGTGCTTTGCTGATGCGACACCGTTTGTCGCAAAAGTGCATGACCAGAGCGTCCACACGTCACTTCAGCTCTGACCTATGGGCACATCTCTGGCACCGAATGCAGCAGAAAGCCACGTATCTATTACAGGCTGCCCTAAAATGGGGTTCCCAAAAAGCGTTTGGTTTCCTCCTGGCCTCTCAAACACCATCCATAAAAAAAAACCAACTGAAAAGAGGGAACCTAAAGGAATCATGCGAGGCACCCATCCGAGATCATCCGGAAGAGCGGTGTCAGGTTCCATGTTTGATAAAAGGCAGTGTGGCTGGGCCTCGGAGAGCATTGACAACCAGTTTGGGGGCAGGTCATCCGCAGAACAGCGTGACATGATGCCGTCCATCCGCTGGATGGGAAAGCCAGGCATGGGACGTCCCGGCGATGCTGCGATAGAAAAGACCGGCGAGAGCGCCTTGTGGGAAGGAGGGGCACTGCTCGGATGGCGGACGAGCCTTGTAACGATCGCGAGAAGGAGCCCTTAAGGAATTGGCCCGACGCAAATGTGCATATCGTCTTGCTTGCTGGGGTCACAGAACGTGTGGTTCGGGCAGTACTGCAACATTGCAGCATGTTGTTGGAGCAGTGACCAGGTGGCTGCCGCAGCTCATGAACATGTTACCCTCCTTCCCACTAACATGGCAACTGGCAGGGGGTCCCTTCAAAAGGAAATTCGTCTTCCAGGTACCTCCCTGCAGGTGCCATGTTGGTTGGAGGAAGGGTAAAGGATAGTAAAGGGATATTCATCCAGTAGAGGACGCTCAAGGCAACGGAATGGCGCCGATGTTTATTCTTTTTCTGGACGGTTCAAACTGTCCACCAGTTGTTGCGTCTCTCTGAGAGAGCAGCCCCAAGTCGCAACGACTGGGCAAATTTGAAAGGCCCGCATATTCCTATGGAGCCTTTTTGCACATTTGAAATTGGAGCAGATCGGAAGATAGAATTGCCTTCTTCAATCATGTATCAGGTGGTCCAATTTGAAGTGGAGATTCACTTCTAGGCCCTCGCGATCATTCAAAGGATGGACACACGAATCAGGGTTCGACATTCAACACTTAAGCCTGGTAGAGACCCTCAAAAAGTTGTTCCACGCCGTCTGTGGCACAGATACGGCTGGATATGCTTGGACATTGGGGATTCGACCGATTGCATGGCATGCTGAAGATTCATTTCCTTGGGTCCATTTCGGTTAAGGTTGCTGCATTGCAGGTCACCCAGACGTAGATTCGTCACTGGTCTCGGATGACTGGACTCAAGGCGAACTCTATGTTTGGCAACTTGAAATCCAAGATGGCAAACGAGGGCAGGTCGCAGAAGGGAGGTGGAATTGGCCAGAGATGTTTGTGTGCTTAGTCAGAAAACAAAGTTCTCATTGAGTTAGTCTGGAAATAGATGCTTTGGAGATACGGGTTGGAGCGAGCAAGTCGCGAGGGGTTCGAGTGGAGGGGCAAGCTGTGAAAGGAGTTTCAGCCCCCAAGAATCCAAGGAGACTGCCCCCTCAAAAAGGGGGCATGCGCAAAATATGTCAGGATCCCATGGGTCATGAAGCCAGATGCATGAAAAGGACACGGGCCCTTTCATGACTTGTGACTGGGCTGCCCTCAGATCCCCAGCTAAAAGTTTGACGTTTAGTGGGTTTCGTGGAACCCCCCACTAAACCAGCCAAAAAGCTAAAAAAAGCTGAGGGCATGGCTGGGAGCCACCAAGACAAGTCTTCGGAAGAAAGCCCGATTCCGCGGGGGATGAGCTGCCAAAGGTGATCTGATTCCCGACAGAATGGGACAAGAGTTAGGTTAAAACTGGGGGATTAGTCTTGGGTGTTCATTGCTTGGTTGCTGTTGACCCCTCTGCAAAAAGTGTGCCACGTTTTGTGGGTCGGAAAATCACCTGCTCCCAAAAGTTGAAGTACACAGATCCAACCAAATAGCCATAAGGATTAAACCTCTGAAACCGGCCAGTCACAGATGCAAACTCTAGACTTCAAGAAGGTCCTTCAACGAGAGCTTCTTGCTCCCTCCCTCCTCAGCTCGTGAGCTGTTCACCCCGCAGCGTTTACGCGGTGAGTCGGCAGCGGCAGGGAGTTGACAGAAGAGCCAAACGGACTACACGCAAATGTGGAACGCTTGCATGTTCCTTGTTTCCGCCAAGCTTGCCCCCACAAGCCACTTGCACTCAGGAGCATGTGCATGAGCATCACAGCTGCCAGCGCAACCCCCACATTGAGCGCCATTCCGCGCCAGCAAGATCAGTCTGAGCAGCAGCCACAGCCCACAGTTCCCAAGTTCCGGCAGCCCCTGTGCGCCGAAAATGGCGCGCCAGGAGGGGCCTCGGGGTGAGTGGGCTGCTTGCAAGGGGGGGGGGGTAAGCAGAGAATCTTGGGTCCTGAGCCCAAAGACCCTAGCTTTCTTGCTGATGGAGGTCGTCTTAGGCACCATGACTCAGTGTTTCTAAGAGATGCAGAGACGTCGAAGGTTTGGGGCTGGGGCATTTGGAAGCCCTTGGCCATCATTTGACGGCCTGCCTTGTGCCAGAATGGCATGGTGCGAAGCAATTTCAGATGGGCTAGTAAGTAACAAATCCAGCGGGAATTCCACAAAGCACCAGCGACCGGGGAGAGGGATGGGGGAGTTGGTGCAGATACTGCTGACAGGTAGCTCAAGAGGATAAATGATTGCACACATTCTCTGATGACGAAGCTTGGTCTAGCACCCCACAAACCCATTGGAATTAGTTTAGGCCACGATGAACTCTTACTTAACCAATGAGCCAGGTTCATACCAGGGGACCCCATTGGACTCACTCACAGAGTTCATGGACTTGAGTCACTTTCTGGGTTTGGACCATTTTAGTGGCAAGCAAAAAGTCAGGACTTGTTTTGGCCAGTCCACTCGGGAAGTGAAGCCCGGCCAGGGGCTCCACCTTTTTCATCTTGCGTGCGCGAGGAGCTGCGCCGGCGAATTTGGCAGGCGCGAATCGTCCAATTCGCGGATGGATAGAATAGGCAGGGAGAGGATAGATTGGATAGGACATAGACAGATAGATATGTGACGTGTCCTTATATATATATATATATGTATATATATTCATTTATTTACTTATTTATACAGATGTGTGATGCATCTAGATATGTGTGTATGTGTTTTTGCATGAGTCTATTCCAGCTCAAATTGGCCTCAAAAATGAAACAGAGGTCTCCCATTTGCCGAGGGAGCACGCCATTTCAGCTGCCTGGTCCTGGAGTTCTTCCCCGAAGCTCGTCATTCCGCAAAAAAAAGGCGCCAAATCAGATGTGGACTACTATATACCTGTTCTAAACGTACCCCACGATCTGGACCGCGTCAAGTCTGAACTCATGGTTCTAGGGGCTGATTCCCCATTCTTTTCAACCATCCTTCTTTTCCAATATTCCCCCGAGGTTTTGCGGGTTTCCTGAAAGGAAGGATCCCCGGAAAGAATGGGGGAAGCTCCTAGAATAGTGCTGCACCCAGCTTGTGGATTCTGCCCCCCACTACTTGTTTGCCTTCTTCGCCCGTCGCTCGCGTCCTTCTTAGCTCGACGTCAGGTGCTCCTCCTGACGGCGGCCGGCTGGGCCTTCTTGGGCGGAGCGCGAGGTGCGGCCGGAGCGCGGGGCGCGGAGACGGGTCCGTTGGTCCATTGGTCAGCTGAAACGAATGGCTGTGGGTCACAACCAGCTGCTCCCCTCCAAATCAACATGGAACCCAACAATCCTCAAATGGAGATTGCCCTAAGAATGGCATTTTGGGGTGGGTCAAAACCAATGGGATCCCATGTTGGTTGGTAGGTGAATTCACCCATTTTAGAACCGATTTTAGTGGGGATTGGGATGTTCACTGGGGGGAAGGGCTTTTGACCCATGGCCAAATAGATATCACGATGCTTGAACAGATTGCCATGCTCTAAAAAATACGGCAGTGAACCCCTTCATCCAGGTCTTGGTGAGGTCGTTTCTCGTCTCTTTCATTTTTGTTGTCTCACTCCCTGAGTCGATCACTTTTTGGGAAAGCCATTTCGGTGGTGAAGCTAAAGTTTGGGAGGAAGTGGGAACAAATAGATATCGACCCACGAATCTTCAAATAGTTCTTCTCACATTTGCACATGGCAATGTATCAACAAACTAATCCCTTGTCTCCAGCCCGCCAATCAAAGAGGGTCCTCTGCGTGGTAGATTCTCATATTCTAGGTAGCAAGGGATCAGCGGTTTGGTTTGTCTGGGCCCCACATTTTCGAAGCGGTGACATGGAGGTTCTCAAATAGGGCCTAACATGGAGTTGTTTCCTTTGATTTTCAACCCAAACAAAGGTCGGGCATCTTTAGCTATACATTCGAGGCGGCGAGGCTTTGGCTTGAAACCAAAAAGGGGGTCGACTTTGAGAAACCATCTCGAGTTCCGAAACGGCCCCCTTGGCGCCAGCCGGGAGAGCCGACCGACTGGCGCGACGGGCAGAGGGCGAGGCCCCGGTGGGGAGCCTTGGAAATTTGGATCGGAGAAAACGAGCCAGGCCCCCCAGGATCGTGCCCTTTCTCACCCCTTTTTTGGTTGGGAGGGTTCTCCTACTAGAATAGAGAACAGGAAAAAGGGTACCCTTATTCTAAGCTCTCTACTGGAGGACCTAGCGAGGCTTCTTCACAGGGCCCTCCAGTGGTGTGTGGTTGGGGTGAACCTTTCGGCCAGAGTCTGAGGTTCAGCAGAGGGTTCAGGACTCACTCGCTGGGAAAGGTCGTCATCTTGGCAATGGAGTTTTTGTGCACACTTAGGGATGCCTTGCAGGAAATCACGGACCACAAGGGATCATTTGTTTGCTTTCCTGGCTGCGGCTCCGATACCTGGACATGTGGCCACTGACAAAGGCTCCGTCCACGTCAATCGTGGAAGATTGGCCCGCCCACTTTCCCATGGACTTGAACTTCCTTGGGGCAGCAGCCGTTTTCCGTCAAACCAGAAAGCGCTCCGCTTCTTTTGGGGGCTGGGGGCTTTGGGCGAGGGTTTGGAGGGTTTGGTTTCGGTCCACTCGCTGAGGCCGTCCAGCTTTGGACCTTGGAAGTGGGCTGCACGGCCACGCGCTCGGTGGGGTTTCGGGGCTTCGGGGCCCGGCCTTCGGAGCCGGGAGGTGAAAAGCCATCGAAGGGCTTCCTAAAATGGAACTCTTCCCTCTTTTTTTACCTGGTTTGCCTTTGTTCTTTTCCTTTTCGTGGAAAGGAGTAGGAGGTTCCGAGGACGTAGCGACGGATAGTCTCCACAGACTAACAGGATGGCTACCAACCAGACTTCAGGTTGGTCCTGTTGATGCGCCAGATGAAAGCAAGCGCGTGGCGTTTTTTTTTGTTTTTTTTAAGATCATACTTTCTTGCCAGCAGATCCAGTTGCCCAATGGGTCAGGCGTTCTTGCTCCTCTCCAGACAACACATGTCAGGTTGCTTTTGTCGCTTAGCCGAAGCCGAACATCAGTCGACTCGCGCCATCAGAACTGGATAGCTTTGGCACCCCATTCTCGGAGGATGGGGGTGACGGTGCCCTAGCAGGTTGAAGCGCCCGCTTTCGAATCTGGCTTCTCTCAATCGCTGACAAAAGACGCATCCGCAGGAAGTGGGCTCGTCTCAACGTTTTCTGTTTCTGTTTTTTCCTTCAATCAAACAGCAGCCAAACGGTGCTGTCCCCCCAAGACTTCCGACTTATTCACCACAAATTCGAACTTTCGCTGCGAAAGCTCAGGACCATTACGTCTGGAAGGACAAGGTGCGGACGTTTTGGGTCGCCGTGGGTGACACAGCATTCGAAGGGAATGAAACCAAGGACTGGTCGCCATGTAGCTTAAAAACTTTCCAAGAGAGCACCCCAGTCACAACTCAGCGAATGGAGAATGTGTCACACTGAGGGTCTCTCTACATTGACATGGTTGATCTGCTTCAGTTTGTCTGCACGTGCTCACTTCTGCGATGGGGACTCGAGCTCCAGCTTGCACATGACGTATTGTAGAGAACTCCGCTTGCTTGCCTCTTTGTCCGTCCTTGTTTGCAAGGGAACACTTCCCTTCAAGAGGAATCAGTGGAAACCGTGGAAACCGTGCCCGTTTTTTTTTCTTCTTTCCGATGACTGCAAAAGGTGATGCTGTTGGTGGCTACTGGCCTTAAACGGAAATTGTCATGCCTGGTAGATTCATCATGCCTTGGTGGCGCCTTAAGCAACAGATGGTCATCAGCATGGACATGACACCTCTCTTCATACGGATTGTAGCCAACATACCGCACGTCAATTCCCACCATTCATGGCCTTTTCGAACAGCCCCCAATGGATTGTAGACTGCTCCCCGCACATCACATCAGGAGCAAACTGTTATCTCATAGTAGGTGATATAATGTTTTGTCCATGAGCGTTGTGGTTGTCTCAGTCATGCCGATGCCCGAGCGCAAGAATATCTTATCCAATGCAAGCAACCCGGATGATCAAATGAAGGGGGGTGCTGCTTGCAGGCACCACTCAGGACAGGAGAGTCAGATGTGTTCAAGGTATGCATGTGCGTGGCATCCACTTCTCCCAAAGCCCACTCGTGCTGCGGTGCTAAAATCGACCAACATCCCGTAGTGCGCAAGGTGCAAGGCGGCACAGACCACCGCATTGTCACAGCCAGTATAAAGCATCACTTATTGCTGTACTGGACATGTGCAATATGCGTCCATGTCGGTTAGGGCCATGAATAATATAATAATGTCCGCCTCTTTCTCTGACGGTGCTCAGGCAGCAACCAACCAAGCGCAGGATGTCTTCGTGGGCATTGTCGCCGATGCCGGGGAGTGGACGGTAGATCTAGGCCTGGAAGGGGACTGGAGGATGGGTTGCTTTGAAATTCGCCCAAGGGTACGCCCCGAAAAATTTCGCAGGCTGCCAACCACGTCCATCCTTGCAGAGAACTGGTGCCGGGCCAAAAGAAATAGGGCAAACCGGTCACTTCTGAGCAGGTGCTTCAATGGCCCTCATTGAGTGTGCATGGACACCAGCTGTGGACTAGCGTTTTGCTTGGAGAGCATGCCAAGCGAAGCGGGTGCTGGGTGGGGGTTCAACAACATGGCTGAGTCTTGGAAAGTTCAGGAGGTCATGGAGCCAGTGCATTGGACAATGACGGAGCTTTGTGATCTTCTTTGGTGGAAACCAAGAGATGTCCTAGAATCCTTGAAGTGCGGAAGCCTCAACCAGGCATCATGCAGCATGCTGTGTTGGGCGAGGAGCTTGTTTGCCTTGATCAACAGTCCATCCATCAGAACCTTTTCAAGGGGGTTCTTGCTTTTTGTTGATGCCGACAGAGCCATGGGTTAAGATGGTGATCAAGGAGTTGCTTGTTGCCAAGCGCTGTTGCCTTAAAGTTTACTCGGGGGCCAAAGAATGCATTCCAGACTTCTGCCCTTCGTTCGTCCGCCCTGACGAGTGTTCAAAGAAGACCAGACACAAACAGATGCAAGTCGGTTGGTTCCCGGGAACCACTGGTGACAAGATTTGCGGCAATTTTCCCATGAGCCGTGGCACGCAACATGGATCCGATCCCCCATGGAGCATTGAGCGATAGCCGTGTGCCGTTGAGCTACTGGAGTCATTCCCTTTGGCGGAAATTCAGCCTGGAACCCTATTCCCCTAAGAGGAGGTTCCTCTAGACACGTGAGTTTTCATCATGAAATCGTCAAGAAGATCTCTTTGCGGGCCCGTATCAGCTAGCTCAGTTGCACCGTGTTTTTGTCCTGGCTCCCACATTGGCCGACCCGAAAGCATCAGTAGCAACCGGGCTGGAGAACTATATCCTTGAGAGTTGAGAGTGACCAAAAGCCCAAGGCCAATTACAGTCTTTGCCCTTTTACCCACTTGCAATACTTGACAGTAAAGCTTCCAGCGTCTTTTGCGCGTCCCGTGCAGATGCCGTCAGAAAAGGCTTCGACGAGGCGCCGACAAGTCAAACATGGTGACTTGCATGGCTTGTCCATGTGAGGGTTTTCCAGTAGTCCATGGTCAATTTTGGAGCATTTTGTGATACTGGCTCATGTAGATGCAGGCCATCGCCATGACACCTAGACTTTTTTTTTTGGGGGGGTAGCGACGATCCTATGCTTTGGAGGCCACCTTGTGCCCATTGGTTGGTCCTGCTGGGAAGCACGCTATGCCAATCATTATGCGGCTGTGGGTCAAAACCAATGGTACCATCTTGGTGTAGGTGCACCACCCATTTTAGTCTATTTTAGTGGGGATTGATGCGATGGGCTATGCGCATTGGGCCGGAAAGGGCAGAGTTTCGGAATTGGGGCGCTGGCTGAGTATTACTGGGCTTGGCAACGGAGTATGAAGATTCGTTTCATGGGGAATCCCTATCTTGGGTTGGCAAATTATCATAATTGCCCCACTTCAGCAGAGCCCAGCCTGAATAAGCACGAAAGATCGACGCTGATCCTGCGCTGACCGAGAATCGGCAACCGAACTTACGAACCTATCCGACATGGACCGGCCAGTTTGATTTGACAGCTCGGTCGTTTGAAACAGGCCTTGGTCTAATGAGAACAGACTAGCATGTGCACATGTGTATATATATATAGATATCTGTGTTCAAACGGCAGGGTGGTGCAAAATGGGTTGGGACGAAAAGTTGCAACCTCCCCATCTGGAGAGAAATCTTTAGAGACTCCATCGGATCCAAGCTGTCGCAGGCCGTGGAGCAGGGTAGTGCGGAGCTGTTCTCGGCGCCCTTGTACGTGGTCAAGGCGGAGTGGGCGTGCTGGGGCCGGTGGGCTCGGGCGCGCGCCTGTGTTTGAACCCCCCCCCCCCCTTCGTGGCTTTCGGGGAGACCAAGGCTCGGTTGGCCCGACCCAAACCTTGAGGCTTTAGGTTTTCGGAGGCGTTTTTTGGGCTCGGTGTTGGTGCCAGTGAACTTGCAGCTTGCAGGATGGGTCTTTCCCATCCCCCGCAATTGATGGGTTGAAACCGGCTAGACTTTCATTGGGGGTCCCACCCCCCCCTTAAAAGACACGAGAGGTCGCAAAAGGGCTCCTAGGTTTAAATTTCACGCCGCCAATACTTTTCCCATGTTTGGGACATCATCATTGCAAGAGTTGTGTATGTGTATGCACATGTACATGCAAATGTATATGCATATGCACATGTGGTATATGTCTATGTTTGTTTCTACGTCCATGTCAGTGCCTATAGTGTATGTAAATGTAAATGTAAATGTAGGCATCTGAAACATACAGGTGTTTTTCAGGAGGCATCACGAAAGATGTCTGGGTGATGAGTTGCATCCGTGGACGTGAGACCCTGACCCACCTTTCAAGAACACGATATGCCCCCCCCTTCCAATTCTGGGAGCCTTGAGGAACTTGATTTTTTTGCAGCCACGTGGACAAACAGTAACGCGCTTTTATGGGGTTGAGCGGTCTGTGTAGAGCGCGCAACATGAATAGCTTGAAAATCAAGATTTTATGCAGATCGCAGTTCTGGGCCCAATTGGTCAATTGCACGCTCAGCCCCGCAGGCATGGCGTGTCCACATGGGCTTCGCCCGAACAAATGGGCGGCTGGGTTGCTGCGTGGCTGCGTGGGTGGGAATTGGACAGGCTGCACCACACACACTAGGTGTTGGTGCAGTTTCCCTGGTTTACGCCAGCAGTCACAGCTGCATGGTTGGCGGGGTTTCAGATTCCAGGCTTTGTGAAGCACGCGATTTCGAGCTTTCCAGGCCTATGTGAAGGAGCTCACCTCCTATGGCCTTGCTGCCAGGGCGCGCGCGAAAATCGATTCGACCAGGGTGCCTTAAATTTTCTCCCGGGCTGGAGGAGCTTGGTGTCCAGCCAGTTCAAAGAGTTGTTCTTTTCAGACGCAGGAGACAATTCTACTTGTGCTGCGAGTATGGCTGTAAAGCTGTACCCTGAGTCCAAAGGCACAGAAACGAGGAAGGAACGAGCTGGGGTCCGGCTGGCGTTCAAAATCAGCTGAGTTCGGACACATTCCCCCATTCTCTGCAGGCGTGAACACGCCTGACTCAAATAAGCTTGGATAAAAGTGACTGACGTTTATCGCCACCGCCTTCGTCAATGAGGATCAAAGCTTTGATTTAGAGGCCCTGAACGTAGATCGAAACAAATGGGAATCACAGACCCAAAGCGCCACACCACCGCCTTCACTACCTTGGTGCGTTTGAGTATGAGCTCACTGCTGACACCTGTGACATGTCAAGGCATGATTTTCCCCCCGCATGTCGGAGTTGCTTTTGCTTGGAGCGCAGGGCTTGGCTGATTCTGGCCGGCTGCATGGATTTTTGTCAAAAACAGTTGGGCGGGGGGGCAACCATTTCTGGTGGGTTTCCTTTTGGCGTTCCTTGAACTCGAGGAGAAACGTGTAGCCTCAAACCTCTCACCGGCGAGGCCAAGGAAGCGGCAGAGGACGCAGAGGAGGGCGGGTACCAGAAGCGGGACTACAAGGCGGGAGCTGGGCTTTCTCGAGCGAAGCCGAGGTGCCCCAAATGAGGGGTTCCCCATTTCATAGAGCGCGCAAATGATTCGTGGTGGCCGAAAGTTGCACTGGTCAGGTAAAAGTCCTCGGGTCAACTGACAAAGCCACTTGAAAGGTGATCTTCCTTTGCAGGACGCCGTGAGGCTGCACAAGTCACAAGGAAAGTTCAGTTCTGCAAGTTTGGCTAAGCCTTCAGCAGCTCATTTTGAGCCTCATTGCGCCGTCTTCCCTTTCAGCAGCTCACCTTTCTCCCGTTCTGGTCTTCATGTTTGAGCCGTTAGCGCAGAGCACCTACGCCAACCTCGGTGGGGGGCCTTGCTTCAGGTCAACATGAATCCCAGTTCAATGATCCCCTTTTTCCCTTTTTGTTTGGCAGGTGATGCACAAGCTGTGGTTCCATGATCGGGCAGTTGCTCGGCCGTCAGCTTGCAAATGCAAGCCACATCATAGCTATTCCATTGGAGTTATTGATGATGGGGGTGGCCAATGCCCCTCCCCCGGCTTGCTCGAAAAAGCCACACACCCCGCAAATCCCACACAAACAAACTTTGTATTCAAGCAACTCTAGGCCAACCCTACACCCATTTCCAGCCCATACACAAACACCCTACACAGACCTGACCCACCCCCAAATCAACCCGAAACCAACCTTAGACCATCCCATCCCACCCTATCACCCTGTCACCCACTGTAAGCCAGCCCCAAAACATTCCTAAACCCCTCAACCAACCCTAAACCCAGTTCTTCCCTCAGTGTCTTTTTTGATGCTACGGCGGGCCCCAACCCCCCACAGTGCAAGTTTTTTCCAACCCTAAGCCAACCTGAAATTCAACTTTCAGCCAACCCCAAACCCACCCTAAACCAGCATCAAGCCCAACAACCCTAACCAACACCAAGCCCAACAACCCCAACCCCAACCTGACACGCGGTCAAAAAGCGGCGCTTGGAAGCCCGCCGCGCTCGTCAGCGGGGGGGGGGGGTTCCGACGCCCACCTTCAGCAAGCGGCGTGCCGGGCCTTTGAAGAGCGCTGAACCTAAACCGACCTGACACCACACAAAACCCACCCTACACCCCTCCCAAAACTAGCTAAACCAGCCCTACACTGCCTTAAAACCGCTCAACCCACCTGTAAACCAACCCTAAGCCACCTAAACCAATCTTCCTAAGCCCACCCTTTAAACATCCTCCCTAAACCAGCTTTAAGTTGGTGGCGTCCAGAGTTGCACCTTGTGCTGTCCAACGCTTTGCCCAAGCCGTCGTTCGTTTAACGCCAGGGCAATCCGCGCCCCGTGACCAGCCAACCAACCCTGAGCCAACCATACAATTCACCTTACAACCAGACCTAAACGACCTAAACCCACCCTCAACCAAACCCAGCCAGCCCTAAGCCATCCCTGCCAGCCAACTCTGTTGCCCCGAGTTGAACACCCACCAAGCTTGCAGCTTGCTGGTGATGCGGGGGCGGGGGGGGGGGGCGGGATGTTGCTGGGTGCAGCATCTTGGCCCAAGAAGAAACGCAGAAACTTGAACCTGCGACCAGGAGCTCTCCCCCGAGTCAAAGGAAGCCGCGCGTGAAGCCACCGACGAGGCCGGGAAATCGATAGGACCGGCGGCGATGGGTGGCTGTGAAATTTGGCAGTCAATAGGGAACAGCTCGAAAAACATGGTGGATGATGCAAGTCTGTATACAAATGGTGAGTTTCAACAGGCAACCCTCAAAAAATGTTTATTGAACATAAATGCATCCCCCATGATGTCTACCCAGCGTCCCGGCGTGGTTACAGGTTAGCTGAAGCGGTTTCCGGCCCCAAACCACTGATTGGAATAGGTTAAGGCAAGTGTGTTTTCCAGATTGGCAATTGGTTGTCGTTTCAATTCCTTCGGCGGGGTCTGCAGGCTTCTCCTTAACACTGGTTCTTGTTCTACACTGGTCCTTTATATTCCAATAAGTGAGCACATAAAGACATAGCTAAATGGACAATCGACAAATACTGGGGTAGACTTTGGATACATTTTACATTTTACCAGTGACTCAAAGTGAAGCAACCAACAAAATATACATTCTATAACTGGGCCTAACTCTAATCATGAATATACGAGTATGTAGATAGACCACTTCATGAAGCAATACGGGGAATCCACCCACGGGCGTCGGCCATGCGCCAGGCGGAAGCCAAGCCGATGCAGATCGTCCTCACGAAATCTGCCCGAGACTGAGCTTGACTGCTGCCTGTTTCGGCTTGCTGGTGTGGTGAGGCTCAGGTGAGACACCCGTGACGAAGCTGAAATGGCTGTGGTTGTCAAAACCGTTTTGGGACAGGTGAATTCACCACCCATTTTGGTCTATTTTAGTGGGGATTGGGATGTTCACTGGGGGCTAAACGGGATTTTGACCCATGGCCAAATGGAACTGCCTTCCAAAGCCTGGAGGTTCGTCATTTTGGGAGAAGTGCATGAATTCCCATGAGGTAGATGTCATTTTCGGGCCGGGCATATCCTGGGAATCCTTGTAAGTCTGCTCGACGACTGTCCAGCGGGTCTCTGCTCGACTGGCTTCCCTTGCGCCGAGGACCACCCCGCGCTGGCCGGGGGCAAGCAGTCCATGCAGAAGTCCACAGCCCAGAGAGAAGTGGATTGAGACGGTGTTTAAAGGATCAGACCACACGGGAAGCCGAAATTGATAGAAATCATCCCAAATGATCAAACCACAAGTGACATTCAGTTTGAACTAAGTTTCAAAATAAGTGAAGCTGAGTTGCGTTTTCTGAAACCTCTAGAAAGTTGGATCGGTTCCCTTTGGGTTCCGTGGAACAGACAAAGTCCCAAAAAATCTGGATGGATGATGGGAGTTGCCTGAGCGGCGGTGTTTTCTTCTCACGACCAATAATGGGGCCTGGGGGCAGGGAGGCGGCCAGAGAGGAGGGAGCCCGAATTAGCTCGTAAGCCCGCAAGGCCTTGTTCTTGGCCCCCCTCCCTCCCCTCCCCTCCCCTCCCCTCCCCTCCCCTGCCCTCCCCTCCCTCCCATGCCCCGTGAAACAAGGGGGCTCACTCTGTCTTTTTGGGTGAAATGAAGGAACTTGTTGCTTTGCTTGACGGAATTGGATCAGACAACAGGGGCTTGGTGAAGACTCCGGCGCATTCCTTCAGTTGGCCAATTCCAAATGTGTTCGGGGAAGGATCTCACAAGGGCCCACTGCGTTTTTGGATCCCCACGGAGCCCAGCTCGATCAGAAAGAAACCCAAGATGATTGTGGACCCATGCCTTTGCAAGACATTTTGCGTGCGTTTGGGCTGCGTCCTTTGGGTTTGGCTTTCGTTGTCGAGATTCAGTGGGTGATCAGTAACAGGCTTCAGCGCCAAATGTCTGGCTCATCACGGCGGCGCTGCCAAAGGTCAGGGCTACAAGCTTCTACTCTTAATCTCGTTTTTTGGGGATGGGACCTGGAATTCAACAGGATGGTAAGCTTCTGACAAAGAGAAGAGAACTTGAGTGCCCTTTGCTTCATGTAACCGGCAAGCTCACCCCCTTCGCCTCCGGAGGCCAGATTTTGCAGCCTACATCGTCAGCCCAGATGTGGCACATTCGTTTGGAATGGCGGGCCCCCGCAACATGGGTGGATTTACTTAGCTGGGGGCCTTGTTGCGGGGGCCCTCCATTTCAGGCGCCGACTGAGATGGATTTACTTAGGTTCCCTTTTCAACACAAGCCCAAAATGGGTGCACGGCACTCTCAAAAACCAAGCCCAGACAGAGTGCATCCATTTCTTGTGGATGCCTTTGCCTCATTCAGGCAGGTTTTCAGACAACCCCCAACATGTTTGTGCTTGTCGAGGGTCCCACTGGTGGAATATTTTTTAAAGGCCTCAAGCCCATGTAGGCGCTTTTGATCCCTCTTGAGATTTTGCTTTCTCGTGTCGGCAGGTTCAAGGCCTACGTGGAGCTGGCGACGGATGCCGCGCAGCGCTGGCTGCCCCCGGATGGCGAGCTGAACGGGTGCTGGCGCCAGCAGTTACAGGGACCAACGGGATGAAGCTTCGCAGCCCAGGATTCAGGAAACCTCGGGTTGATACAAAAATGGAGGGCTGTCCCAGTTTAGTAAAAATCTAGGGGTGTCCCTTTTTAGTAAGAAATGGAGGGCTGTCCCAGTTTAGTAACTCCAACCTCACAGAATCCGCCAGGTTCGTGAATCAGCGGAAATTAGAACGGGTCACCTGCAGGCAAACAGCGAACGTACGATCGATGATCCCCCCATGCCTGGGTATTCCAGTTTTCTGGCTTTGGGGGATTGTGGACATTCCTTCAACACGATATTCCAGGAAACCTCAGTGACATGGTGGTGGGTGAGAACATGGTATGGATGGATGATGGGTGTTTTTGATAAATCCCTATGCAAGAATCCCCAATTGTTCACTTCTTGCCCACGCAATCCTTGGGCCGGACTCCGCCTCAAGCCGTTTCAGCTTGCATGGATTGGGCCCGTGAAGGTGCTTGGAACCGGCAGCCCCGAGGCAACAGGTCAGTCATCGATAGCTTTGTTGTCTAGAATAGCACCCAAAAACCATCTTGGAACTGGACCCCGCATGTGCCGGCGTGGATTACTCCAAACTTCTGCCAGGCCCCCAAAAGTGGGAAGCTTGCTCAAGGCAACTACCTCGCCCATCTCACTGGCCTTTGGCTCAGTCGGAGTTCGGGTCTGTTGGATGAGGCATTGGAGTTCACATGGAAGGCAGTGTGCAGACCACGCAGCGCGGCTTTTACACGCATCTCAGCTAGCTTGCAATGCCTGCCGGGCCGCGATGCACGGGTCGGGTGAGATTGCAGTCCCTTTGCGCTTTCCAGGCTACAGCAGCTCGCTTGTTTCGGTTTTGCCCGACAAAAGGCCAGCAATCCTCGGTGGACCTCGAACTGGTTTGGATATATGTTTGGATTGGATTGGACGCTGAGATCCGATGTGACTGAACTTTCCGTTGCGTTTCCCCCTACCTTTGTAGCCTTTCCCATGCCGACGGAGCCAGTGCCATGGCTCACAAGGCGCGCGGGGAGGCGGTTTGTAGGTGAGTTCATGCGGCTGCGGGTCCCAGCAAGAGGTCCGGCGAAAACGCTGCCCGTGTTTTGGAGATCCGTCTGGGTCCAGCCGAAATCGCCGGGTGCTTGATTGGTTTTTAAGGGTAAGAAGGTGTGCTATGGAAAGGTGTAAATGCAGGTCAGTGGATTGATGAGACCTACCAGGAAGTCCCTGATGAGGATGGCAATCCGAGCTAGTAGATTTCCTGAGTGGGGTGTCACCATCATGTTGGCCTTCGGCTGCTAGACGAGGTCAAAGAGTAAATTGGGGCAAAGGCCTTCTTAAGTTTGCATGGTCTTGGATGCTGTTGGGGTTTTGCGGATGAAAAACGGTTTCCGAGGCCGAGGGTCATCCATGGAAGGCATTGAATCCAATCACAGGAACCCGGCGGCGGAAAGCATACTCGGTTTTGCCGTCCTCATCGGGGACTTCCTGCTAGGTCTCGTCAATCCAGAGCACAACTTCTTGCCCTCAAAAGCAACCGCGCACTCGGCGATTTCGGCTGGACCCAGACGGGTCTCCAAAACACGGGCAGAGTTTTCGCTGGACCTGCTGGGACCCGCAACCGCTTGCTGGGGTTGTTGCGGGGAAGCGTTGAACCCCGTCACCCAACGCGGCGACTCGGCAGAGCCGATCCCGATTGCGATGTCAGGTGTCTGCGGTGCTGCCTTCCGCCAGCGCCCCGGACCTGCGGAGGAGCCGCCTGGAGAAGCTCCTCTCCCAGGCGGGCGATGCGATTCTTGCAGAGGGTACGGTTTAGGTTGGTTCAGGTTGGTTTGGGTTGGTTCAGGTTGGTTCAGGTTGGTTCAGGTTGGTTCAGGTTGGTTCAGGTTGGTTTAGGTTGGTTTAGGTTGGTTCAGGTTGGTTTAGGTTGGTTGGTTGGTTCAGGTTGGTTCAGGTTGGTTCAGGTTGGTTCAGGTTGGTTCAGGTTGGTTTAGGTTGGTTCAGGTTGGTTTAGGTTGGTTTAGGTTGGTTCAGGTTGGTTCAGGTTGGTTCAGGTTGGTTCAGGTTGGTTCAGGTTGGTTTAGGTTGGTTCAGGTTGGTTCAGGTTGGTTCAGGTTGGTTCAGGTTGGTTCAGGTTGGTTCAGGTTGGTTCAGGTTGGTTTGGTTGGTGGTTAGGTTGGTTTGGTTGGTTCAGGTTGGTTTTGGTTGGTTGGTTTAGGTTGGTTCAGGTTGGTTTGGGTTGGTTCAGGTTGGTTCAGGTTGGTTCAGGTTGGTTCAGGTTGGTTCAGGTTGGTTTAGGTTGGTTTAGGTTGGTTCAGGTTGGTTTAGGTTGGTTTAGGTTGGTTCAGGTTGGTTCAGGTTGGTTCAGGTTGGTTCAGGTTGGTTCAGGTTGGTTCAGGTTGGTTTAGGTTGGTTCAGGTTGGTTTAGGTTGGTTTAGGTTGGTTCAGGTTGGTTCAGGTTGGTTGGTTGGTTCAGGTTGGTTCAGGTTGGTTTAGGTTGGTTCAGGTTGGTTCAGGTTGGTTTAGGTTGGTTCAGGTTGGTTTGGGTTGGTTTAGGTTGGTTCAGGTTGGTTTAGGTTGGTTCAGGTTGGTTTGGGTTGGTTCAGGTTGGTTCAGGTTGGTTCAGGTTGGTTCAGGTTGGTTCAGGTTGGTTTAGGTTGGTTCAGGTTGGTTCAGGTTGGTTCAGGTTGGTTTAGGTTGGTTCAGGTTGGTTCAGGTTGGTTTAGGTTGGTTCAGGTTGGTTTGGGTTGGTTTAGGTTGGTTCAGGTTGGTTCAGGTTGGTTTAGGTTGGTTCAGGTTGGTTCAGGTTGGTTTAGGTTGGTTCAGGTTGGTTGGTTGTTCAGGTTGGTTTGGGTTGGTTCAGGTTGGTTAGGTTGGTTTAGGTTGGTTCAGGTTGGTTTAGGTTGGTTTAGGTTGGTTTAGGTTGGTTCAGGTTGGTTCAGGTTGGTTCAGGTTGGTTCAGGTTGGTTCAGGTTGGTTCAGGTTGGTTCAGGTTGGTTTGGGTTGGTTTAGGTTGGTTCAGGTTGGTTTAGGTTGGTTCAGGTTGGTTTGGGTTGGTTCAGGTTGGTTCAGGTTGGTTCAGGTTGGTTTAGGTTGGTTCAGGTTGGTTTAGGTTGGTTTAGGTTGGTTCAGGTTGGTTTAGGTTGGTTTAGGTTGGTTCAGGATTGGTTTAGGTTGGTTCAGGTTGGTTGGGTTGGTTCAGGTTGGTTCAGGTTGGTTCAGGTTGGTTTAGGTTGGTTTAGGTTGGTTTAGGTTTGTTCAGGTTGGTTCTGGTTGGTTCAGGTTGGTTTAGGTTGGTTCAGGTTGGTTCAGGTTGGTTTAGGTTGGTTCAGGTTGGTTTGGGTTGGTTTAGGTTGGTTCAGGTTGGTTTAGGTTGGTTTAGGTTGGTTCAGGTTGGTTCAGGTTGGTTTAGGTTGGTTCAGGTTGGTTTGGGTTGGTTTA
>CAUJNA010002157.1:203398-243398 GCA_963377175.1 Effrenium voratum
AGGTTGGTTCAGGTTGGTTTAGGTTGGTTTAGGTTGGTTTAGGTTGGTTTAGGTTGGTTTAGGTTGGTTTAGGTTGGTTTAGGTTGGTTCAGGTTGGTTTAGGTTGGTTTAGGTTGGTTCAGGTTGGTTCAGGTTGGTTTAGGTTGGTTCAAGGTTGGTTTAGTTGGTTCGGTTGGTTCAGGTTGGTTCAGGTTGGTTCAGGTTGGTTCAGGTTGGTTCAGGTTGGTTTAGGTTGGTTCAGGTTGGTTTAGGTTGGTTTAGGTTGGTTCAGGTTGGTTCAGGTTGGTTCAGGTTGGTTCAGGTTGGTTCAGGTTGGTTTAGGTTGGTTCAGGTTGGTTTAGGTTGGTTTAGGTTGGTTCAGGTTGGTTCAGGTTGGTTCAGGTTGGTTCAGGTTGGTTCAGGTTGGTTCAGGTTGGTTTGGGTTGGTTCAGGTTGGTTCAGGTTGGTTCAGGTTGGTTCAGGTTGGTTTAGGTTGGTTCAGGTTAGGGTTAGGTTGGTTTAGGTTGGTTTAGGTTGGTTCAGGTTGGTTTAGGTTGGTTCAGGTTGGTTTAGGTTGGTTCAGGTTGGTTCAGGTTGGTTTAGGTTGGTTCAGGTTGGTTCAGGTTTGGTTTAAGTTGATTTAGGTTGGTTCAGGTTGGTTTAGGTTGGTTTAGGTTGGTTCAGGTTGGTTCAGGTTGGTTTAGGTTGGTTCAGGTTGGTTCCGGTTAATTTAGGTTGGTTCAGGTTGGTTCAGGTTGGTTTAGGTTGGTTCAGGTTGGTTTAGGTTGGTTTAGGTTGGTTTAGGTTTGTTCAGGTTGGTTCAGGTTGGTTCAGGTTGGTTTAGGTTGGTTCAGGTTGGTTCAGGTTGGTTTAGGTTGGTTCAGGTTGGTTTGGGTTGGTTTAGGTTGGTTCAGGTTGGTTTAGGTTGGTTCAGGTTGGTTTGGGTTGGTTCAGGTTGGTTCAGGTTGGTTCAGGTTGGTTTAGGTTGGTTCAGGTTGGTTTAGGTTGGTTTAGGTTGGTTCAGGTTGGTTCAGGTTGGTTTAGGTTGGTTCAGGTTGGTTTAGGTTGGTTCAGGTTGGTTCAGGTTGGTTTAGGTTGGTTCAGGTTGGTTTAGGTTGGTTTAGGTTGGTTTAGGTTTGTTCAGGTTGGTTCAGGTTGGTTCAGGTTGGTTTAGGTTGGTTCAGGTTGGTTCAGGTTGGTTTAGGTGGTTCAGGTTGGTTTGGGTTGGTTTAGGTTGGTTCAGGTTGGTTTAGGTTGGTTCAGGTTGGTTTGGGTTGGTTCAGGTTGGTTCAGGTTGGTTCAGGTTGGTTGGTTGGTTCAGGTTGGTTTAGTTCAGGTTGGTTTAGGTTGGTTTAGGTTGGTTCAGGTTGGTTCAGGTTGGTTCAGGTTGGTTCAGGTTGGTTCAGGTTGGTTTAGGTTGGTTCAGGTTGGTTTAGGTTGGTTTAGGTTGGTTCAGGTTGGTTCAGGTTGGTTCAGGTTGGTTCAGGTTGGTTCAGGTTGGTTTAGGTTGGTTTAGGTTTGTTCAGGTTGGTTCAGGTTGGTTGGGTTGGTTCAGGTTGGTTCAGGTTGGTTCAGGTTGGTTTGGGTTGGTTCAGGTTGGTTCAGGTTGGTTTGGGTTGGTTTGGGTTGGTTCAGGTTGGTTTAGGTCAGGTTGGTTTGGGTTGGTTTAGGTTGGTTCGGGTTGGTTTAGGTTGGTGTAGGTTGGTTTAAGTTGCCGTGGGTTTTGGTTGGCGAAAGAAGGCTGGGTGAAAAAAAATTATGGGGAGCAGATCTGATCCAGTTGCCCATGGCATTGTCTTTGCTCCAATGCTGGAGACACGCAAATCGCCGAGACTCGGCTCCTTCCCGGATCGTTTTGCGGGTCTCTGATTCGTTGTAGTTGCTTTGTGTTTACTTTAGAGTTCTGAGCCTCAGGCTCAGTCGACCTTTCACCCCATTTCCTTTTAAGTTCCTCTGCATTATTGCGGTGCAGCGCCATTTCCCCCTGAGTTGCCTCTACTTCCGTGCACCTCCCCTTTATTACCCTCTCCCTTCCTTCGACTCCTCACCATCTAATAGCTGCCAATGGACAGCGGTGAGGAGAGAAGGGCACCTTTCCCTTTCTAAACCTTTACCTTTCTATATCTCTCTCTTTGCCTCTCTTCCAAGCCACTTTTCCTCCAGTACATTCTGAATGTGGCATATATAGAAGAGAGGCAACGAGAGAAAGGAATGGATTGACAAGTTGGTTTGTTTGGGTTGGTTGGGTTGCATCGGTCGGTCGGTCGGTCGGTCTGGTTTGGTTGGTTGGTTGGTCTGGTTTGGTTGGTTGGTCTGGTTTGGTTGGTTGGTTGGTTTGGTTTGGTTTGGTTGGTTTGTTTTGATTCGTTTGGTTCGTTTGGTCGGTTTGGCGGTTTGGTTGGCTTGGTTGGTCGGTTTGGTTGCTTTGGTTTGTTACATTTGTTGGTCCCTATCGTCCAAGCGGGAGATGGCTGATGTTTCTTGCAAAGGAGGTCCCACACTTGACTGCTATTGGGTTGGATCTTTAGACTTTAACTTTATGGAAAATCCAGGGTTTTCCATTAACCCCCCCCCCCCCCCCAAACAAAAAAAAAACAGGAGAAAGAACAGTTAAACTTTTTGCAGGGGGGTCAACAGCAAAACCAAGCACAAGGAGCCCATGAGTTGCACAACTTTCCAGTGACCCGACTCGAGTTGCAGCCCCGGCCAGGCGAAGCCCACGCCAGCGCCCTCTGAGATCAGCAGGCCGCGAGCCGGATCCTCCTAACATGGCGCCGGTTTTTGGGGTCGTTTCCTGCACGAGGAAACGGATTTTCCGGGAAGGTGCTAGGTTTGAGACGGAAGTGAAGGTGAGTCAGGGACAGCCCCATGAAGCCGTTCTGATTCTTTACGTGGTTTTGTGGATAGACGTTGTGTGTGTGTGTGCTTTTGGGTATCTTCCATTGCAGGAGGGGGGTTGACCAGACCGCCTTTTCCTGTTTGGGGAAGCTTCATCAATTTGTTCGTTGCCTGGTGAGAACCCACATGAGACCTGCTTGGCATGTGTCGACATGGAGGGAACCTACCTTGGCCAGGTGAAAAACAAGAGCAACACAAATGGAAAGCAACTAGTCGAAAGGTTACTAGTTCTATCAATAATGTAAGTGTCAGAATTTGCAACAGCGGCAGGGAAGCAAAAACAGCGCTTGCATGGTGGGAGCATCGTACCTCAATCAAGGTGCACACTGCCCGAAATGAGACCGGAATCACGTCAAAAGTATATTCCTGAGAAGCACAAAGAGAGGAAGGGACAGAGCTGGCAAAAGTAGACCAACAAAGTGGGCACTTTGTTTGGTGTACATGGATGCCATTTTCAAAGTAGCCTGTAGCCCTTCTTATGCTGGCTTAATGACTAAGAATGGTCATGGATCCTTTCAGTTCAAGGAACCACGATCATGGTTCATCTGATCACTTTTGACCACGGCACACGCGGCTTTTGCTTTGGCGGCAATCACTTGCTGACGGTGGTGCTCGGCTGCGGGTTCGCGCTTTGCAACCAAGATTGCCCTTGTTGGGCTTCATTCCATGTGCTCTTTGCGCTCCCTTTTGGGGTGGCAGACCAGTTTTGCCCCCCTCCAGGTCTATGAAACCCGAACAGAGGGTCAGAGTGATCCTCGTCCAAGAAGAGCTTCCTCTATCCTTCCGTGCAGAAAAGGAGGCTCTGGGGTTCTACTTCCCCCAGTAGTGCCCTTTTACCTCATTTTGGAGGAGGCTTCCCCTACCAAAATAGACCACAGAAAAGACATCGGGTACCCCTGTTCTAGCCTCTCGAGTTTGCTTAAGCTTATTAAGACGAGTTTTTCCCCGTTGGTTTTAAAGGGAATCGATCACTACTGGAACTATTCCCTCTGGACCTAAGTTCCACGTCCATCGGCTCGGGCGACGTGGCTCAGGACCTCGGCGCGGCGATCTGCGCCGGGGGGCGCGCCCTACCCCGGCGCCCCGCCGGCCGGGGGACCTGGGGACCTCAGGCACTCCGAGGACTGGCCGTGTGTGCGGCACTGCACCCCGAAGTCAGATGGCTGTGGTTGTCAAAAACGTTGTGGTTGATCCCACTTTGGGGTTTCGGTGAATTCACCACCCATTTTAGGCTTTGTTTGAGTGGGGATTGGGATGTTCACTGACCCATGGCCAGATGGCCCACTTCTGGGATGGCCTCGCAACAGAGACACGCAACCAACATTGGTTGCAGTCCGCCTACTTCAACGTTTTCCAGGCCTCAAAGCTGACCGACTGTGCCTTTGGTTGGAAGCCACCAGGCTCAGCATTGCGCATCTCTGCCGGGGGGAACAACAGTCAAACAGTTTTTTCTTGAACCCAACGCCCCTTTTCTTGGAGCTTTCTTCCAAACCTATGCGCCTTGAGTTTGTTTCTTGCACCAGAGCTTGGGGTTCAAGCGTTCGGGGTGGGGATACCAGCGGGCTGCTTTTGCCGGACGGAATGGAGCTAGAACTTCGGAAGGTTCCACCTACTCACACCTTCCATTTGCTTAAGGATAGATTTTATTTTCCGCTGTTGGTTTTAACGGGAATCTATCACTGCTGGGTTTTGTTATTTTTTCCGGTGGACTTGTTGAGCAAATGGAAGAGACACATGTCCCAGGTGCGGCTGGCGACAGGCTCCAGGCAGAGCACGGCGGCAAGGCCGTCGGGAGGGGTCGGGAGGGCTCTCCCGTTTGCTTCTGCGCCTTGAGAATAGTGGAATCTCCGGAGTTGTTGCCTTTTCAGAAACCAACACACGCGCAAACACACACACACACACCAGCAATCAAACACAAGCCAAACAAACAAACAAACAAACAAACAGACAGACAGACAAACAGACAGACAGGCAGACAGACAGACAGACAGACAGAGACAAGCAAACACGCAAGCACGCAAGCACGCAAGCAAGCAAGCAAGCAAGCGGGCAAGCAAGAGGCAGGCAGGAAGGCAGGCAGGCAGCCAGGCAGACCAACAGACACACACACACACAAACAAGCACACACACACAAACCAAACAACAAAACGAACAAGCCAAAAACAACAATCAGCAAACGAAGCAAACACACAGCCACAAAAACCCACACAAACACAACACACACGCACACTCAGCACACACTCACACCTCAAAACACACAATCACACTACACACACACCACACACACACACACACAAAACACACAACACACAACACACACGCACAGACAACAACCACGCAACACAGACACACACACACACACAGCACACACACACACAACACACAACACACACACACAACACAACACAACACAATACAACACAACACAACATTACACAACACAACACCACACCACACCACACCACACCACACCACTCCACACCACACCACACCGCACCGCACCACGCAACACAGCACAACAAAGCACAGCACGGCACAACACAACACAACACAACACACAACACACACACACAACACACACACAAACACACGCACAACACACACGCACAAATCACACAACACACACGCACAACACACACCCACAACACACAACACACAACACACACACACAACACACACACACAACATACAACGCACACACCACACACACACACAACACACAACACACAACACAACACACAACACAACACACAACACACAATACACAACACACACTCACACCTCAAAACACACAATCGCACTACACACACACACCACTCACACAACACACAGCACACAGCATACACGCACAGACAACACACACACAGACAACACACACACACACGCAACGCACACACACACACAACACACAACACACATACACACAACAAACACGCACACACACACACACAACACGCAACCGCACACACACACACACAGACAACACCTGTTCACACACACACACAACTTACACACAACTCACACACTGACAACTCACACACTGACAACTCACACACTGAGAACACACACGCGCACACACCCCAACACACCCCAACACACCCCAACACACAACACAACACAACACAACACAACGCAACGCAACGCAACGCAACGCAACGCAACGCAACGCAACACAACACACCCCAACACAGCACAACACTACACAGCACAGCACAGCACAGCACAACACAACACAACACAAAACACAGCACACAACACACAACACACAACACACACACAACACGCACAACACGCAATACAAGCGCAGCACACGCACACGCGCGCACACACACACACATGCACACGCCCACCTGCACACGCACACACACACACACCCGCCCACCTGCCCGCGCGCGCGCACGCATGTTGGCACGGAAGCACGCACGCCCGCACGCACGACGCCCGCACGTGCCCACACATACTCGCAGACACCCACACACCCACACCCACACCCACACCTACAGGAACACACACGCAACACACAACACACACACACACCACACACACAACACAAAGGCACACTAAACGCACTCACACACGCACACGCACAAGCACACGCACACACGCAGGACACACACAACGCACACACTCACACACATAGACAGAACACACAACACGCACAACAAACAACACCCACACGCACACAACACACACACACAACATACACACATGCAACACATACACACATGCAACACATACACACAAGCAACAAGAAACACATATACACACACACAAACACAAGCACCCACACGCACATGCGCGCGCACACACAATGCACGCACCACGCGCAGGCACACGCACACGCACCCTCACCCACACCTCACAACACAAAATCACACTACGCACACACACACCCACACGCAACCACACGCACACGCGCACGCACACGCACCCACACCCGCACACGCACCCACACCCGCACACACACACACACACACACACACACACACACACACACACACACACACACACACACACACACACACACACACACACACACACACACACACACACACACACACACACACACACACACACACACACACACACACACACACACACACACACACACACACACACACACACACACACACACACACACACGCACACACACACACGCACGCACACACGCACACACGCACACACACGCACACACACACACACGCACACACGCACACACACGCACACACGCACACACGCACACACGCACACACGCACACACGCACACACGCACACACGCACACACGCACACACGCACACACGCACACACGCACACACGCACACCGCACACCGCACACCGCACACACGCACACCGCACACCGCACACCGCACACCGCACACCGCACACCGCACACCGCCACACGCACACCACACACCGCCACCACACACACCACCACACACACCACACCGCACACCGCACACCGCACACCGCACACGGCACCGGCACACGCACACGCACACGCACAACGCACACGCACACGCACACGCACACGCACACGCACACGCACACGCACACGCACACGCACACCCACACCCACACCCACACCCACACCCACACCCACACCCACACCCACACACACACACAAACAAACAAACAAACAAACAAACAAACAAACAAACAACCAACCAACCAAACAAACACACACACACAAACACAAACACAAACACAAACACAAACAAAAACACCCCCACCCACACACGCGCACGCGCACGCGCACGCACACACGCACACACGCACACACGCGCACACGCACCGGCACGCCCGCACGCCCGCACGCCTGCACACGCGCACACGCGCACACGCGCACACGCGCCCACACACGCATGCCAATTGATCTTCCTTACAAGCCGGCCCAAAAGGGGGACCTATTTCAAGAAACCCACACATGGCATGGCCAGCCCGGCCAGGCAACTGCCCAGCCGACTGACGAGCAGGGCGGCCAAATGAACTGACCCGATGTCGCCTGTTCTTTGCCCTGGCAACTCACCTGGGGCAGGGGCATCAAAATGAGGTTCTCTTCAAATTCCATGCAGACCTGCTGGGGAGAAACCTGTCCTACATGTGAGGTTTCAGTCTTTTTGCAAGGGCGGATTTTGCACACCATGGCGTGAACGTAATTGCATGAATTGCGTTCGGGGCTTCCAGAAAAACCAGCTACGGTGTTGGTGTTTCACCTGAGAGAAAGAAGTGTTTTCCCCAAAAGGACGGGATTGTATCAACTGCTGTTTCGGCCGTGCAATTCAGCGGATCGGCCAGCCTTACACAGACCTGCGAAGAGGGCGTGAGAAGTCTAGCAGCCCTGCTTGCTTCGGCGATTCGGTGCGCCTTCGGTAGGCCAGAATTATGGGAGTCCTCACCCAAGCTGTGGGAATGACCCCAATCGGCTGGCCCCTCGTCCGGAAGAACCAAGTACCTAGGATACATTCAAAGGTATCTGCAACATGCTTCTTTCCGTGTGTTGGACGCGGGTCTATTTAGCCGCTTAGCCTTGTCCACCTCATCGCACGGCATTCTGTGATAAGGCGCAGCCAGCGCGCTGCGCCTCACGCAGCAGTCGTCTTGCCGGCGGAAGTTTTTGCTTGCATGCCCAGCTTTTGCATTCTTGGCGGGCAGCAGTCAAGCAACCGAGATAATGTAAGGGAGCCCAGCTTCTTGTGATTCTGCTTTCGTTTGGCTCCAGCGGCTACGACTTCGATCCGTAAGTACTCTTGCTTGCCTGACTGCCCAGTGGCCGCACATCGCAATGCCGGACATCGCCAAGTCGGACATCAACTCCAACCTGGACCGCGACAAGATGTTCTCGGAGCTCTGGTGGCTGAACTACTGCTTCTGCGAGGGCGTGGGCATCGGCGCAGTGGGGAATCCCTTCTTTGGCGGCGAGGCGGTGAACATTTGCCTGCACTCCAAGTGTGAGATGACCGATGTGGGGGACCCCTTCTGCTCCTCCATGCGCGTGTGCCTGTGCATCACCGACCAGTGCGCCCTCCCGCCGGCCAAAGGCTCCCCGATCTGTGTGTGCTTCAACAAGAAGCTGGCAGGAGACGACGGCTGGAGCGGGCAGCAGCTCTTCGATTGGTCCACGGGCTTCGGCGACACCTTCTGGGTCTACTACATCTTCTGCCTGGGCTGCGGCGTGACCGCGCCTTCGGCCAACGGCCGCCCGTTGTTCGCCGTGCAGTTCAAGGAGTTGTGCATCAAGGGAGGCACAAAGTTGGCGACTCCTATGGAAGGCGGCAAGCTTTGCTCCGCAGTGAGTACGCGCTTGTGCCTTTGGGACCAGTGTGCGATGCCGCCGGCTGAAGGATCACCAATGTTCGTGTGCTTCAACTTCCTGAACCCCAAGACCGGCGCCAAGCCTTTGGGCTACGGAGCATAAGTGGCCGACGGATCACAAGGGCCACACAGACCCAGTGTTTGAGTGGCACTATCGCTGCCAGCGAACCTGCTGGGGTGACACCTGAATAAGCCGCTTGGCGGGCCTTGCCGGGGTGGAGGCACAATTGTCACAACCCGGTTCGTTCCTTCTCCAAGAGAGCTTGACTTTGAACTGATTTTGCATCATCTCTGGCCTTAGGAGAAAACAGCTTGTGCTTTCTTCCGCTTCTGTCCAGATTCGCACGCTCTCTTTGCTTTATGCCGGATTCCGGGAATCGGAGTCGGATGTTCGCCAGGTCGACGCCTGCGATCTCACCGTCGCGCCCGACCGAGGAGCTGCTGGCGTCCGGCTGGCTCCCGGTTTGGTCACAGCGGACTCAATCAAATTTGACCCTTGCCTCATCTTGGCTTTGTGGTGCACTGGTTTTAGGTGCCTGGTCAATTTGACTGGGGTGCAGCGTGGCCACGTTAAGCAACAAGCGGAGACCTGGGAAACATGGAGGATCTTAGCTGCAAACCAACGGTTGGGCAATACTGACTGGCAAGTCATTGGTTGGCAAACAGGAAGGTAATGAAGGTCTGGTTCATGTCCGACCACTTCTGAGGTTGGTCTCCCTTGAAGTTCATTGCCGCTCGACTTACCGTCGCAATGGCGCGGCTTTTCCCTACTTCAGCCACGTTCAGGTTGCCCCTGGAATTGGTGGCTTGGATTGGCAACTGGAGACTTGACTTGAACCCCTCATTCTTGAGCCACCCAACCTCAAAGCCACACCACCGGGGCTTCAAGCTACCAAGTGGAATGGCGCACCGGCTGGGATCGAGGAGCGACGCTCACAGACTGGTTCCTCGAAGGCTTCGGGATGGCAGGGTTGTTTGTTTGTTTGTTTGTTTGTTTGGTTGGTTGGTGGGTTGGTTGTTTGCTTGGTTGGTTGGTTGGTTGGTTGTTTGTTTGTTTGTTTGTTTGTTTGTTTGTCGGTCTGTTTGTTTGTTTGTTTGTTTGTTTGCTTGCTTGTTTGTTTGTTTCGTTGTTTGGTTGGTTGTTTGGTTGGTTGTTTGTTTGTTTGGTTGGTTGTTTGTTTGGTTGGTTGTTTGTTTGTTTGGTTGGTTGGTTGGTTGGTTGGTTGTTTGTTTGGTTGGTTGGTTGGTTGTTTGTTTGTTTGTTTGTTTGTTTGTTTGTTTGGTTGTTTGCTTGTTTGTTTGTTTGTTTGGTTGGTTGGTTGGTTGTTTGGTTGTTTGTTTGTTTGTTTGTTTGGTTGATTGTTTGTTGGTTTGGTTGTTTGGTCGGTTGGTTGTTTGTTTGATTGCTTATTTTGGTTGGTTGTTGGTTTGTTTGTTTGGTTTGTTGTTTGTTTGTTTGTTTGTTTGTTTGTTTGTTTGGTTGTTTTGTTGTTGTTTTTTGTTTGTTTGTTTGTTTTTTTGTTTGTTTGATTGTTTGATTGTTTGATTGATTGATTGTTTGATTGCGTTTTTTCCCGGTCTTGTTTTTTGTTTGTTTTTGTTTGGTTGGTTGTTTGTTTGTTTGGTTGTATGTATTGTTGTTTGTTTGTTTGTTTGTTTAGTTGGTTGGTTGACTGTTTGGTTGGTTAGTTGGTTGGTTGGTTGTTTGTTTGTTTGTTTGTTTGGTTGTTTGGTTGGTTGGTTGGTTGTTTGGTTGCTTGTTTGTTTCGTTGGTTGGTTGGTTGGTTGGTTGGTTGGTTGGTTGGTTGGTTGGTTGGTTGGTTGGTTGGTTTCTTGTTTGTTTCGTTGGTTGGTTGGTTGTTTGTTTGTTTGTTTGTTTGTTTGTTTGTTTGTTTGTTTCGTTGGTTGGTTTTTTGTTTGTTTGTTTCTTTTGTTGGTTGGTGTGTTGGTTGGTGTGTTGGTTGGTTGGTTGGTTGGTTGGTTGTTTGTTTGTTTGTTTGTTTGTTTGTTTGGTTTGTTTGGTGGGTTGGTTGTTTGTTTGTTTGGTTGTTTTTGTTTTTGTTTGTTTGGTGGGTTGGTTGTTTGTTTGGTTGTTTGTTTTTTTAGCTGGTTGCTTGTTTGTTTGCTTGTCGGGCTGTTTTTGATTGTTTGTTTGTTTGCTTTGTTGTTTGGTTGGTTGGTTGGTTGTTGTTTGGCTGGTTGTTTGTTTGGCTTTTTGTTCGTGCATGTGTTTGTTTGTTCGTGTATGTGTTTGTTTGTTCGTGTGTTGTTTGCGTGTTGTTTGTGCGTCGGTTGTTGTTGTTGTTGCTGCTGCTGCTGCTGTTGTTGTTGTTGTTGTTGTTGTTGTTGTTGTTGTTGTTGTTGTTGTTGTTGTTGTTGTTGTTGTTGTTGTTGTTGTTGTGCTGCTGCTGCTGCTGCTGCTGCTGCTGCTGCTGGTGTTGTTGTTGTTGTTGTTGTTGTTGTTGTTGTTGTTGTTGTTGTTGTTGTTGTTGTTGTTGTTGTTGTTGTTGTTGTTGTTGTGGTCGTCGTCGTCATCGTCGTCGTCGTCATCGTTGTTGGTGGTGGTGGTGGTTGGATGTGGTTGTGGTTGTGGTTGTTGTGGTTGTTGTGGTTGTGGTTGTTGTGGTTTTATCTTGGTTGATGTGGTGGTTGTGGTTGCGGTTGCGGTTGTGCTTGTGGTCGTTGTGGTCATGGTTGGCGTGGTCAGCGTGGTCATTATTGTTGTCGTTGTCGTTGTCGTTGTGTCATCGTCGGCTGGTGGTGGTCGTGGTGGTGGTGGTGGTGCTGTTGGTAGTTGTTTGTGAGTCTTATTGGTGCTGCTGCTGCATGAGGAAATCGTAGTTGTGGCGGACTTTTTGGATTACTGCCCAATCATACATACATAGACAGGTTTCATGTCTGGTCGACTTTGTTTGCGCAACCATTAAAAGCAATGCGGGAACGGAGGGCATTTGCAAATGTTCACGTCGGTTCCAGCCCGCATCGTACGTGTGGCTTCGACACTGGGTCCCTCATTGTTTCCATGGTCCGGGATGCTTCTTTTGGAACGCAGCCATCAAGTCAGATATCCTGGATTCGAACAACAAGTGTTTTGGAAAGAGGGATGGGGAGCCAACCAAAGGTGTCCGCAACCCAACTGTAGAAGACAGTCCAGTTTCCCATGGTTCCTCCTTGAAGCCGCCGATTCTGCCTGCCGGGGTCTTCGGAAGTTGAAGGAGCAGACTCCGGAACTCAAAACCGAAGCCCGCTTTCGAAGGCCCCTGAGCTGGGCTCCTACATCAAGCAGCTGGTGGGGGATGAGAAGGGCGATGGCATGCAGCACTGGAGGCGGAAGCGAGGCATGTGCAACCTCGTCTAGTGGTGAAGATGTTAAGTAGAAGTAGTTTGGTTGGAGGGAGGTTGTAGTCTGTAGTCTGGTGCAGAAGAATGTGGATAAATCATGAGTTGAATTCTTTTTCATGCACAGTGTTTGCCGAGACCTTTGAGTTTGTTTGACCCTGGCTGGACCTGTTCGCGAAGGTATGGCAGATGTGTTTGTCTCATATCGACGTGTTATCTACATGCACAGTGCGGTTTGCAAAGGAAAGCAAGGGGGGCGGGTATGTCCATGTTGAGACCTGCAGCTTTTGGAAGGTTCAGCTTAGCACTATGAGACCACAACCTGGCTGCAACATTGCCAGCGCACGCAGCTGCAGCCGCCCTGCAATCTGATTCTTGCAAGAACATGGGAACCCCCTATATATTTTAGTGGTCTTGGAGTGGGAAAGGTCCGTGCCTCGGACATGCGATACGAACACAACGCGGGGTACCGAGTGCATCGATAACTCCCTTGGTCAAAACTTGCTCACCGAGATCTACAGGGCCTCTGGGTGGGTCAACTACCTGGTAGCGCTTGTCTGTTTAACCAATGGTCACTAAGCAAATGCTGCATTCTTGTTTGAGCATCGTATGGGCGATTTACTTTTCTTGCTCAATAATCAATGTGAAAGAAAGGCTGGCAAACCCCGCCATGTCTGACGTTGCAGGACCTACACGGCTTTTCAACGCGAGGAAACCGCCCACTTTAAAGGGGGTGGCTGCCTTGGGTTCTTCTTGCGCGCTTTTACCCACCTGTTCATTATGTGCTTGATTTCCATTTGTTTGGCGATTCATCCCAGCCGGCGGGCAAGGAGGATTGGTCGTTCTAATTTTAATGCCAGCTGGGGCAGTTGTGTTGACTAAAACCCTTGGTCAAGAAATGCGACCGAGTGGCAGAGGGCAATCGCAGCATGGCCCGGTTGAAGTCTCAGGCGTGTTGTGTGAGCCATGGGCTTCGGACAGTCTGTTCGAACGACTGGCCAGGCTGGTGAGCGAAGTGGATGCCATCGACAGCCTCATGCAGGATGGGGGGGTTCGCCTTCGCGATGGGTGCAGATTCAAGTGGATGCACTGTGTACGACAAGGGGTGGGGTGTCAATCGGGTTGACGCGACGGTTCATGACAGGCATCACGATGCAAACGAACCGCCCCTTTCAGGTGTTCACGTGCCTGCGCACCTTGCAGCTACTTAAACCCTCAGCTTCAAAGCTGAAGTTTCGGCCTGTGGCACTTGGTGCCAGCGTGCCCGTGCTTCTGGCAGTTGTGGCACCGGTGCGCACATGAATCCCACACAGCAGATCTCACTCATCGGGTAATGAGATCCTGGATGTAGGAAGAAACCCTGCTTGCTGGCTGGTTGCTGCTTGATTGCGGGGATTGTGACGCGCTCTTCTCATTCCATAGTTGATGAATGCAATAGGTTCATTGATCAAGGGTTCCAGAGCTGCTCTGTGAGTTCGGTGAGTCAAAAGGAGCCGCTCTGGTTTGAGGAACAGTCAGGCGCAACCAGTCCCAGCCAACCAATTGAATGGTTCCCTGCTTTGACAAGTTCCTCTGTGAGTTCCACCGCTGGCAACAGGCATGGGAAGGCCAACCTGCATTCAGTTGCGAGGAGGACGAAGGTGGATTCCCCAATTTTTCCTGCGGCTCCAGGCTGGCCTTTTTTAGAACTGCCACACATCAGGTTCGAGAAAACATGTCCAACTCTTTGTCTGGTTCGTTTGGGGAGGACTTGGGGGACTCACTGAATTTGCCACAGAAACCAGGGACCCCATGCCCTTAAGGAACCTCTACCTTGACCATGGCTCACATGGCCCGCGGGTCTGCTGGTTGCCAGCCTTTGAAACAATCCGCTTTTTTTTTTCAGGTCATGAGAGCCCAAGGTGAAAAAAGAGACGCCCCTTGGTGCACAAAGGCGTCCCATTTCAAAAGCGATTCAAGGAACTGGAAGGAAAGGGTCCCGTTTTTTGTGGGGCTCCGGACTGTGCTCGCGAAGCGGAAGGAAAGCCTGGAGCGGCATCGGGCTGCTGAGCAAAAAGCCAAGTGGGACCCTCAAGAAGGGTGCAATGGGTGCACAGAATATCGCAAGAACGGCATGGCGAGGACACAAAGAAGACAACATCCCTCCAACAATCCTAGCTGATTGAGAGCAGTTGACCAGTTTTGAGCTTTCTTCAGGCGGATTGTCTCGATAAGCAAAAAAACAGCATTGAGGCAGATGAGCACGGCTGCTTGAACGTACCTCTTCTGCAGAGGTTTAGATAAGTATTGCACAGACCCCCGAAAGTGAGTCAATCGGCCCATGTATGCGGAAATTGCGAAAGGCCGAACATCACATCAAAACCATCTCGATGTTCCGAAAAAGGGAGTGGTCTCTCTTTGGTTTCCCTTTGGCGTCCCGCAAATTTTCCTTCGGTGCGGTTGTAACAACCCCCAAAACAGGGAAGCATGTGCTGATCATTGACTCCTTTGGTCGCAGTGTGGGCCAAGGCAGCGGCACGTCTTGGAGGAACAGGTCGGGGGAGGGGGAGGGGGGGAGAGGTTCGGGTTGGCTGACAGAAAGCATGACCCGCAGGTCTCAATGTCGTACGCAAGAAGGAGGTTTATGGAGAGGTCAAAGAGAGAGGAGAATTGAATAGATCATCCCAGCACATGCTCATGGCTTTCGTGTTACCTATTTGAGTTGGGTCTCTGTAGATCCGCTCAACCATTGCCAATCTCATGGCCAGCCACACGAAGGTTCACTTTTAGGCTGCGACGTTTTGGGAGGGACATGCAATGGCCCGTGGTTCAAGGTTGAACGGATTTGAACATGCTCTCCAGTGCGGCCAAGGGTGTCGGAGAATGTTTGCACAATGATTCCCAGCCTGACTCTCACACCGCTGTTGTCAAAGCCTGCTCACATCAGGGCCTCCTGTCGGCGACACAAAAGATCAATCGACTATCACCTCTTTGTGCGGGCTAGAGGCTGCTGATGGTGCCTTGCTTGGGATTGCAGGCTGTCCTGAATCCAATCGCAAAGCAGCTTTCAAGAGGACGCCAATTGTTTGGAGCATGTCCAAAGGGGCCCAGCAGTCGTTTGAGCCGCTTGCGCCCACAATCTTCTGCCGCACTTCAGAATCGCGCCAAGCTCAGACATTTCTCTGAACCTTTGGGTAGGCTTCGCCTGAGGTTTGGGTCAAACATTGCCCAACACACATAGCCAGACAACAATTGTCCGTGCTCAATACGGGCAACAGCATAATTTCGTTAACCGTGCGTGGCTAACGTTTACGCAGCGCCGCCACAGTACTGTTCTCAGGGCTGCAAGTGGAACCCTTTACTAGTTGGTTTGGGACATCAGGGCTTTTAAGGCCCTCTTGGCCTGGTTACCTCTCACCAGCGTGCTACCCAGAAGGCAAAAGCCGCAGGAACGTAGGCCAAACGCTGGGTGCTTCATTCAGGTCCCTTCTGCTTCCGAGGGGGAAGCGTTTGCTTCTTTAGGCAGCGGTCTGTGCCAGGTACGGGAGGCGCAGAAGAAGGACCACAAGTGAAGCAGTGAGTCGTCCTTCCGCCTGACAGTCACCTCCTTCTGAATGTTAGTGGTGGGTCTAAACATTGATCATGCACAGCCCAATCACAGCTGCATGAAAACAAGCTTGTTGCCGCATGAAATGTTCGTGTTCCCATACCATGTGTGGTCAAACCCGATGATTTGTGCCATGCTCGGCGTCAGAGGGCGGTGCTCGTGTTTTTCTCCCAGGTGTCAACTGCCCCGTGTGACCTAGGCAAAAAGACGTCTTTTCCCTACCCCAATTTCAAGGGGCCCTGCGGCTGACGTCAGAGGGGCGTTGCTTGTGTTCTTCTTCCAGGTGTCAATTGAAAGACGTCTTTTGTTCCCTACCCCAAATTCAAGGCGCTCTGCGGCCGACGTCACAGGGGCGTTGCTTGTGTTCTTCTTCCAAGTGCCAACTGCCCTATGTGACCTAGGCAAAAAGACGTCTGTTTCCCTACCCCGAATTGGTTCCAAGTTGCGGCCAAAACGCACAAACATGAAAACTCGTCCCTTGACTGGTTGGGTTTCAAGTTGCAGCCCACATGGGACCGGTCTCAGGGTCAGTCCTGGGACCAGTGCTGGGATCTCGCCTGGTGAACTGCTTGCTGCTGGTCTTGTTGGGCTGCTGGGCTGTTGGGCTGTTGGGTTGTTGGGCTGTCGGGGTGTTGTTTGGTTGTCGGGCTGTTGGGCTGTTGCTGGGCTTTTGGGCTGTGTTGGGCTGTTGGGCTGTTGGGCTGTTGGGCTGTTTGTGTGGTAGTGTGGTTGTCCCGGGTCCGGTCCTGGGACCGGACCTGGGAGTCAACTTTTTGTGCGCTCGGCTGTGTCCTCCAGGGAGAACAAATGAAGAGGATTCCAATCACTTCATTCCAGTTGCAGCCCACGCCGGTCCTTTCTGCAAGAGGCCAGGACAATAGGCAGAGCGTCGGCGCATGTCTTTGCCGCCTTTTCGTGGGAAGGCAAGGGGCGGATTCGGGCGGTCGCCATGACCCTTATTGCGGTCGTGACCATGGTCCTGCAGCTGGGATCGCCCGCGCGGGCAAAGGCTCACCGAGGTCCTCGGGCGGCAAGCGGAGGTGGGATTGCATGTGGTCCCGATTGGCTGTTGGCTGGTGGAGAACGCGCAGTGGACTTGCCTCACATGGCAGGCGTACAGCGCAGCGCGTGCGGAGATGCTGCGCAACCTGCAACCCTGCAGGTAGCGACCTGCTAAACGGGCTTGGGAGCGACGAGCTGTGGGCTGAGCTGGCTGAATGGCTTGTCGTTCTCAGACCGAAGGGCTGATTCATTGGCGAACCTCCTGATGCGAAATAACTCGAAAAAGAGAAAGGAATTTTGAAGGGCAAGGCTGGGGTTGCATAAGGGGTGTATGCATTCTTGTCATGGATACTAGCTTGTTTGTTGCGCACAGATGTACATGCAGGCAGTAGTGCTGACACCAGAAGGGCTAGTGATGAGCCTTGTGAGGTGGTTGTGTGAATACATGGCCATGGCTCAAGAGCCCCTTTCAGCATTGCTTGCGCATAGACACTTGTGTGCCAAGCGGGAACAAACAGCGGTCCGTGCGCTGTTTCATGGTAGCGGAGCTGCCTGGTTGCTGATAGAGGAACTACAGAACTCCTAGCGTCGCTGCTCAGGTGTCCGCACACATGGCTCACGGACATGCTCACAGAACAACCGCTGCGTTGCCTGGCTCTCTGGCCATCTCTAGATTGGCAGAGAGCAGCTTTGTGTTCAAATCAAGCCTGCGCAGGCACTCACTCGCCTTTTCAACCCCACGAGCGTGCGTCAGCGTCCACCAAGCCTCCCCTAGCCTGGGGCGCTGATGGCATTCACATGCCCCACAAAGACCCGCAAGTCTGACAATCTTGCAGCCAGCGCGGTCTTGTCTTCACTCCCATTTGGGACCAAGCTCACGAACTTGCTCTCTCGCCCGTTTTTCTCGCTGAGCGCAACACAGTAATCTGGCGCTCTTGCTGCCAGGATGAATCTTGACGCGGATTTCGCTCTTCGTGTTCAAGATCGTCATGCCTTGCTTGGCAAATCGCCTGGGCACCTCCAGCAAAAAGGCTTCGATGTAGCGTCTGCCGGCATGTGGGGCCACCCAAAGCCGTTCTGCAGCTTGCTGAGCATCTGCTCCTGCTCCTCCGTCAGTGTCGCCAAAAGCAGCAGGCCCTCCATGTTCACTTTCGCAGTGAACTCGCCCAAGACGGCCCCAACCGGGCTCAGCGCATCGACCGGGTTGAGGCAGCAAGTGTACCACACGCCCGGCCTCAGCTTCACAAGCCGCTGCACGTGCCAAGGCTTCGAATCTATCTTGTACCTGTGTCAGCCTCCGGGCGTCCGAGCATTCAAAAATCCCTCGTCTGCCTCCAAGGGCATTCCCGGATAGTCCGGGCCAAGCTCATGACATCTCACTCCTCAGCATCCTCTTCATCTGTTCCTGCACCATCTTCACTCTTACGCTGGCACTTGTCATCCTCTCGCTGGCACTTCTGCAGCCGTTGCCTCCGCAAGGTTCCCAAGGCCCCCACCGTCGAACTTCAGCCCGAACGCAGCGTAGAGCAGGATGCCTTCGCATCATCACCCCGTCGACCACATCGATGCACCAGGCTGACTGCACAAGCTGCTCGCCAGCTGGCTGCGCCTTGAGCAGTTTCACAGCTTGCTTTGCCCAAGCCGCAGAGTCTTCCCCCGGGGTCCAACACAGCTTGCTCTTCTTCCGACCGTCGCAGCCTTGGATAGTGTGTTCGTGGTAGTCCGGGAGCACTCCTTCGCCTTCATGTAGGCAACCTTCGGGAATGCACGCCAGCCATGTTTTCGCTCGAATCTTCCTGGCGCGGGTCAGGGCCTTACCTCCAAACGCATCAAGGGGCTGCAGGATCCCTTGAGGCTTCAGCATGCTATGCTGCCCCTCGGGGATGGTCTCAGCGCTTGGCTTGGTGCTGGGCTTGGTGCTTGGCTTGGAGTTTGGCTCCGTGCGGGCTTTCTTTGGTGGCGACTCACCAAGCAGCGTGTCCAGCTTGCTTTCTGCGCCGTTGGCAGCCCTCTGACTCAGCAGCTTCTGCCTCGTCCATTGGCTCATCGTCCAGCGGCGCGATTGCCGGAGCTGAAAGGTGAGGAGCTTCAACAGGCGACCCGTCTTGGGTCTTGGCCTCCTGCTGAGCGGCGAGCTTTCGCAAGCGACTGTCTCAAGGTCGCCTGAACGCCGAGCTCCTGCCAAGCTTCATCTGCGATGCGCGGCTTCATGGCCTCACTAGACATCATTTCCTGCGTCAAAAACAAACAAAACAACAGGCTCTACCCTCAAGTCCCCGGTGAACGCTTGGACAGCGTCGGATGCTACCGGCTGAGCACGTGGACCGTCATCGAGCCAGCGCAACGTGCAAGGCAATACGTAGTCAGCGCGTTCTCCCAATGGGCTGCGACAGAGGCTGGGAAGCTCAGCCCCCGGCGTACACGTCCAGGCACAGCGTGCCCAAGGGCTCGTCGGACAAGCTGGCCTTCAGACTGATGTCGAGCTTACAACAAAACATAAAAAGCAAACAACGAATTTATGTAAATATATGATTGCATAAGCAGAAAGACACCGACTGACACAAATGCAAATAAGTAAGCTACGTATCAGCACACACACACACAGCGCACAGACAGCACACATCGTTGCGTGCGGTTACATGCATACACATACACCTATATTACTACAAACGCACGTACATACATACAAACACACATACAATCACGTACATGCATTGGATGCACGCAAGATCACACAAGCATACATTACACACATGCATTGCGTTGCATTACAGTATAGTACATGACATACACTACACTACACTACATGTCACTCTATCACAACACATACATGCATACATACATACATACATTCATACATACATACATACATACATACGTACATACACACAGACGTACATGCATACATTAGGTACATTTGCCCGCGCGCTGTACTTGATCCGAAGTTGTGTGAGTCTTCACGGGAAACAATTCACAGATTCACACCGGAAGCTGTGCGTGAACTTATGTTGCCATCTATCCTTGCTACTGCATATTATATCTCGTAACAAGGCGCGCCGCTCTCAAAGTTCTTCGTGGCACACACTGCCCACGATCCCGGCATCACCTTGCTCTCATAGAAGTAAACCTCAATCTACACGGTTTAATGGCCCGTGAAGCCTGAAATCATTTCAAGCTGTTCCAGCATGGTCCAGGTTGCCCTGGCATGTTTCGTCTGAGCATGTTCTAGCACAGCGGCGGAAACCAAAAACAATCTTGCATCCAGTCGTATCCTGTTGCATCCTGACGTTTTGCCAAGCAGCGTCGGAGTCCAGCAAAGTCTTCGTCAGCTTGAGCGTGGGCGGCAGCGAGGAGTCGAGGGGCAGCCGGGCAACAAACGCCGGTCTAACTCTCTCACCCTCGCTTCGAGGCGCAAACAGCCTGATGTCCATCTGTGACTAGAAAAGGCCCCTGAAATCCCCTGAAACATGTTTCCATATGTTTCCCTGGTTCTGTTCCACAAAGAGGGAAGTGTGGCAGAGGCCGCTTCCAACGGGTGGCTGCCTGGCTTGGACCCTCCGGATTGGTATGGCGTGGACCTCGCTCTTGCTCACAATGGGCGAGCGAAGAAATGCAGCGCGCTCCCGCTTTGAGAGCTGGCTGAAGAGATCGGCGTCCACTTTGACTCGATCTGCAGATCCTGCCGGCTGGCTGAGTGCGCCTGCAAAGCTGGCCCATAGTGAAACTAATGCTACTGATTGCTTGAAAGTGCTCGGAACCCAATGTTGAAATGACCAAACGGGGGCAAGGGTACTGAAAGAAAACGAGACTCCAATGATTTGTCAGTTTGCGCTTGTTTGTGCCATTTTGTCCCTCTGTTCCCCTTATGCAACCCAGGTCCTGGCCTGCTCCTCCAGGAGCATCACTCGGATTTCTGGGCTGCCAAGCGCCTCCTTTCCTTCTGTTTAGCCTTCGTGTTCCTCAGCGGGCACTCTTTCACTGCACGGATGTGACAAAAGCAAACATGGTAGAGCGTGAGCTTCCTGCTGGTCTGTGCTGCGCAGAGTAATTTACTCGTGACATCTCGTGGTAATTTGTGGTAGTGCAATTGTGCGTTTGCTTTGTTGGATTATAGTTCGCGACAACAAAAAAACTGATTGAGTAGCGAGATCTTGGCGCGCCGGCTCAGGTGACTTGGCAGAAAGGCCAACATGAAAAAAAACAACCCACGCGGCCACAGGTGGAAGGGGGCCCACCAACATCACCAAGGATCCCAAAAAACACCGCCGCGTTCGCTGGGAGGTTCACCAACACCCCCAAGGCTCCAAAAAAAGCACCGCCTTGCCAGGCGGTTCACCAACACCCCCAAGGATCAAAAACAAAGCACCGCCTCGCTGGGGGTTCACCAACACCCCCAAGGATCCAAAACTGGAATCGCCGGGAATCGTTTTCTGCCTATCTGTCATCTTGCAAGTGCCCTAGAAGATCCTGTAAGCCTTTTTTCAAATTCTTTAGAGGGAGAGAGAAAAATCATTGTCAGCCACCTCTTCCTCTCTTTCGTGGGGAATTCATGAAATTCACGGCAAGCCACCAGGACCATCGCGGCGTCCCACGCAGAAGGAAGCGCATGCAGGAACCTCTGAAGCGCGTCGGGCAGCTCCTCCGGCAAGGACTCATCGGTGGTGCAGCAGCACTGCGTGTCGCAGATGCACACACAGCTCCAAGCCTTTAGCAGGGAGAGCCAGCTGTCGGGAACTATCTTGCCCCGAAGGCTGGAAGTATACTTGTACCATGGCAGCTTTTCCACCTGCATGGACTTCTGCACCTTCGCATCCAGGGCCTTCAGGGCGCTCAGGCACTCCCTGACAGCCAGGTAAGCGGCCTGCGCTGCATCCCGCCACTCTGCGGCTGCCGCTGCCACGCAGTCGCCCGCAGCTTCCTTCGACGCCGCTGCAAGAGCCTCAGCTTCGGCCTTCCGCGCAGCTGCTGCCTGGCGCTCCTCTTCGTTTCTGGCAGCGACCTTCGCCATTGCCTTCTTTGCCTCGGTCTCCACCACATAGCTCCACTTACTCACGGCGCGGGAGGCAGCCAAGTCTGCGTCCAGCAGCCCTTGCGCGAAGGCCTCTTCCAGGCTGCCCTGCAAGGGCTGTTGCCCAGCAAGCATTGACTTCTGACTGTTGCACTCAGATATCTTTTCGTGGCTCTGGTTTGTTTTGTGCTATGGACTCGCATTTGCATAAAACCCAATGCATGCATATTGATTTCGCCCGACTTCTGCTGATGCGAGCAAACACATGCCAACACATGCCGACAACTCGAAGGTGCGTGTAGCTACTTGATGCTGGGCGGCGCATCCAAACAAGGAGAAGAGTCACAAGTTCCGCCATGGGCCTTCATTGCGTGGCCCAGGCTGCGAGTTGCTGCGTAGAATGACTTCGCCAGCTCTCTGAGTCGCCACTTCTTGCTGTCCTCGATCTTCGACCAGCTGAAGGGCCATCCCGGGGCGAGCGTCTCAGCCAGCATCCTCTTGACCCACCTGGCTGGAAAAACCACTAGGCCATCAGAAGCTTCGGCGACAGCAACATTGATGTAGAACACACACACACATATATATATATATATAAAATACATATATATGGGGGTTGTGCAAATTTACTTTGCCTGGGGACCCCCAATCGCCGGCCAATCGCAGTCCAATCGCAATCCCACAGATTCCAATCGCGGAGCCACGTTGGTCATTGCTGCTGTTTCTGTTTCGGTTTGCGCTGTCGTATCTCAAGCGCTGGCAGTCCTCCATCCATACCTGGAAACTGAAAGGAAGTGACATAGCTCGGACGGGCAGGGCCTCACTGGTGAAACTCGTCCAATCGCCGTCCAATCGCCGTCCAACCGCGGTCCAATCGCGGAATTCGTCGGTGAAGGTTCGGTTTGCAGCTTCCAGCCTTTGCCAGTAAGCAGATTTAGAAAGCACAGCCTGGGCGCAGGCAAAATCAACATTCAGCTTTCCAGGAGGAACTTTTGTGCGAGCCCGTGCAGTGAACATGAGACAATAACTTCCTTGCCCTTTCGCGGTCCAATCGCCGGCCTTTCGCGGCAGCAAGTTGCTGCTGTTCACAAGCTTTAGACATGCAATTACGGACGGCCCCCATATATAGATGCAAGCAATTGTCAAGGCGCACAAGCTGGCTGTCAGGCGTCATCACGTCATCTGAGGCTTCTCTGTGCTGGCCCGGCAGGAGTGTGTGTAGAAGGTGCAAAACCTACAGGGCTTGCTGCTCGCGGTGTGTCGAAGTAAACGTGATGCTTGGCACAGGAGTATGTTTCTGCACGTGCCCCTCAAACTGGCCAGAATGGACGAACAGCTACCAAGATCAACCCTGGACCTGTCCAGCGTCAGCGGCGAGTCTGGCGTGTTGAGACTTGGCGTGAGCTTGAGAAGCTGCGTTTTGAAGGCGCCGGTGCTGATCCCTTGCCATGACTTCCCAGACAAGGCCACGGCAAGCACCACGTATGAGAACTTGGTCCCCATTGTCGCCCTCAGCGCTTGGCAAAGGCCGCGCCGGCGCAACCTTCACATGGCTGCCCAGAGTGCACGCCCACGTCGGGATGTCTTTTTCAGAGGAAGCCTGAGAGAAGGCACGCGCGAGATCAGCAAGCAGATATCAAAAGCTGACTGCCCTGAGTGGCCCTTTGCAAGCTTTAGGCTTACGTGTCATTTCTCGGACAGCGGCTGTGGGGCAACAATGTGATTGTCGGACGTTGCTTGAAGATCTTTTGGGGGGCCAAAAAAAAAAGGGCACTCAGGTCACTTGGCAGAATGGCAAATTTCGTAGCCTGTGTCAGCTTACTGAACGTGAAGCAGTCAATTCACATTGTCGCCCCACAGCCGCTACGCTCTGAAGGAACATTCTCGCCCCACAGCCGCTGTTCGCAATTTTTTGCAAGTGTCTGGCACTCAGGTCACTGGCAGATTTCATACTCTGTGAGCAGATCTTCCAGCAACAGCCAGCGACAACATGCGACAATCCAAGCGATCAGCCAAGGCACAGTGCAGATCCTCTGATGACCTCCATCATTGCAGAGCCTACAGAAGAGGGTAGCGGTGGGTAACGGCTACTCCACTCTGAGTACGATTGGCATGCTACCAGCCTCCACCTGCTATCCAAGGCATTGCGCAACAGCGCCAACAGCAGTAACTCGACCAACGTGTTGCCAAACGACTCACGAGAGAAAGCGACTTCAACAGGCTCCCGCCTCGCTGTCGCTGGAAACACAGCTGGAAGCGTGCACTAGGCGCTGGATCACCGCCAGGGTGCTGGTAGCAGGAGATTTGAGTCTCAGCCACTTGCCCTCCTTGCCATCGTGACAGGGAAGATGTCTATGACTTGCTAGGAGTAGAGGCGTGCGGATAAATGTTTGCTTTAACATGCCCAGACCATGGTGAACAATCATGGGCAACTGTTCACCCTTGCCCTCTCAAGGTGCTGCAGTCCTTGGAGAAAATGCGGACCCAATCCACCATGCTGGCCTTCACCACGTCACATCTGTGGTCGACTTTGGCGACAAGTGCTGGATGTTCACTTCTCCCGGCGCAGCGAGTGGGAACTTCTCAGCCAGATACCTGGGCCATGAGTGTGAGCGGGCGCAAAATAATTAGGGACAATATGGGATAACTAGGGACAGACCGTAGTCAAGTTGACATGACTCTGAAAGGCGGTTGCGAAACAGTTTTCACTTTGATAGTTAGTTACTGCTGGCGGAAGTCCACGGGGATACTGCAAAGCGACTTTAGTAGTTAGTTGCTGTTGGTAGGAGTTTCGCCAAGGCGGGCCTGAGGCTCTTCGAAACGTAGCAAAGCTTCTGAGTGCTTTTGCCCTGAGTGAGAAAATCCTGGATGTCTGGAAGCCAGGCAAACTTCCACAAAAGTTTCCTGGGCCGGGCGGCTCTCCGTAACCGGCCGGCAACTCACCATCGTAGCCGCTCAGCCAGGCAGAGAACCCGTCTAGCCACTCATCCTTCTCACTTCCCGGCTCCATCTCCGGCTCAAGCCCCTTCTTCTCTGCGGGCCCAGAAGCCATTGCGGCACGAATGAGAAGTTGTACACTGGAATCCCGTGTCTGTGGATGACTGGTATCGCATTGGAGTTTGGTTGGGCAAGTCACTCAGCAGCGCCGAGCACTACATTGGGACGCCTGCGGGAGTGAGATGGTGCAGATCAATTTGGAGGAGAGCTGAGAAGATGAGGTGGGACATGAAGTACCTGAACAAGATGGCCAAGAGGACCTGGCCTGAAACCCCCAGCAGGAGCAAGGTCTACATCACTGTGGACAGGCAATACAAATATGGCCAGACACGAAATTGCCCGGGTTGTCATGCTGAATACGATTATAGCAGCCCGCACGCTGCAGAGTGCAAGGAGCGGTTTGCTAAGCTGATTGATGAAGAGAACAAGGTTAAGCGAGTCATACCGTTCTGCAAAGCCTGCAGAGCTGGCGCCGCCGCCTCAGCAATCTGCAGGACCTCAGGACGAGCCTCAGGAAGCGACAGAAATCAGTTGGTGTTGAGGAGATTGATCCAAATGCTGAGAAGCTGAAGTTGTGCGTTTGGCTTCAGATGTCATGTCTGAAGAGCAGATTGGAGGCAGACCCCACTGCACGTCATTGCCAACAAGGTTTATGACGAGAGAACTGGACTTCCTCTACATCCTGACAAAGCTCAAGCTGGGAGAAACCATGAACTGACCTTACGGATCGGTTCAATGTCAAGACTGACATTACCAGGCAGAGGGCCAAGGAATTGGGCCTGAAGCTGGTGTGGAAGCCCAAAAGAGATTAACGGTGACCCCGATGCTGCGCGAAGCAGGCTAGGTGCACAAGAAGTGAACACATACAAGCGAGGGGATGTGTTGCAGGGCACTCCACCTCTCATGGTTCACCGATTGCTGGTGGTGGCGGCCACTCGCAAAGCAAACAGGAGAGACTATGACATGCTTATTGCGAGGTAGTTGCATTTTCCAGCCTCCTCGTAGTATGTATTGTATGAAGATGATGATGTGATTTGGCTTTTGAACAAGGCAATGAGGTAGTCCTGGACGTTCATGGAGATGATTTCCTGGCTGTTGGATCAGCCCAGGACCTGAAGAAGCTGGACAAGCTGATGGGTGAAAACTATGAGGTAAAGATCTTGCCAAACCTCACATTTCGGCGGTGAGGTGGATCATGGAATGCACCTTCACAGGATGATCAGGTGGACGCCGGATGGAGTCACTTGAGAAGCTGATAAGAAGTGCAGCAAAATCATAGTCGACGAACTGGGACTTGCTGGTACAGCTGGAGTTGAAACCCCAGCATCGAAAGCGACAGGAGAAGGAGTCCGAGACAGAGATGAACTTGATACGGCCAAGTTTCGACGATTGGCTGGTGCCTTGTTGTACCTGTCTTTGCATCGTCCGAGTATACAATTCGCAGTTTCACAGGTGGTGGAAGGAATGCAGTCTCCTACAACTCTGCATTGGCTTCGACTTAAACGAGGTGGACGCCATATTGCAAAGTATCCCAAGGAGACATACTTGTGCAGCTATCAGAGTGTGCCACCACGACTTTGTGACTTTGTGATGCAGACTGGGCGACATGCAAGGAAACGAGGCGCTCAATTTCCGCAATGCGCATCAAGTATGGTAAACATTTGCTGGACTCATCATGTGGTAATCTCTCATTGCTTTGAGTTCAGGAGAATCCGAATTTTACGCACTTGTCAGAGGCGCGGGGTGTGGATTGCAGGCGAGTCAGATTGTGAACTTTCTGGTCGATGATCGCGAGTTGGTCTTGCTTTCAGACTCAAGTCCAGAGGAATGGCCAACTGTCGAGGACGTGGCAAAGTGAAGCATCTTTCGATGAAACACCAGCTTGAGGTTGAGGTTGTGGGCACGAGGTTGCGGCCAATTGAACAGAGCGTTGCAGCAGCGGTGATTTTGTGCAACATTCGAGGAGCTGATGCGTAGCCGACTGAGGACAGGTTAGCAGTTTTCGGCTTGGCTGGAATGCTTATGTGGCTTTTCATGTTTGCAGCGCTTGCCATTGGATTATGGTGGGTTCAGTCATGGAGGGGGAGATCCAGGCCGAGATCTTCGTTGACTGAGCAGATTACAATTGAGCAAACTGACACAGAAGCCAGTGCAAGCTCGTTGCGCCGCAGATTTGGCAGGCATATAATATAGGAGCTCACGTCGGGCAAGGCGTGAACCTGAAGTTGAGCCTACACAAGGATCAACGGCAAGTGGATCGGGAGAGACTCTGCTCAGGCCGGATCACTTCGATCCAAGAAGCCTTGGGAGCCGCCACCGTCGCTGGAGTTGCGATATGAGGTGTTGCGATGCTTGCTATATGCAGTGCTGCGTGATGGACTTCTCGCAGCGGGATTGACAACGCAAGGTGATCGCGAGGCACTTGTGCAGAGCTTGGCGCGAGTTTGGAGGTGCGCCACAGCTAGGCAGCGCAGGTACTTTTTGTTCCTGTTCAGGAGGATTCGTGCCAGGCCTGAAGGGAGGAACATAGAAGACTCAATCAGTGTTTGGATTGAGCAAAATGATCCCAGACTTGATCAGCATAGGCGGTCAAGCTAGCATGATTTGCACTTTAGCCATTGAACAGGCTATAGCGTGGAGGGGTGTCACGGATACTAGCTTGTTTGTTGTGCACAGATGTACATGCAGGTAGTAGTGCTGACACCATGTTTGAAGGGCTAGTGATGAGCCTTGTGAAGTGGTTGTGTGAATACATGGCCATGGCTCAAGAGCCTCTTTCAGCATTGCTTGCACATAGACACTTGTGCGCCAAGCGGGAACAAACAGCGGTCCGTGCTCTGTTTCAATTCCACTTGGGTTGGGGTCTGAAGGTCAATCCGTGGCTCCACGGGCGACCAAAAAGAAAGGATATTGGGGACGGCTCCAAACGACACCAGGGAGCCAAACATCAGTTGTAGGGTTTCCCCTTCGCTGCCACATCGCAAACTGCTGCAATCAACCTCGTCTTCAGGACAACGAGTTCAAGTCCTCGAGGATGAATTGGGGCAGCAAGCTGCAGGCGGGATCAAAATCTGCCCATCCTGGTGTTTGTGCAGTCAAAGGGGTGGCTGCTATTTGCATGTCCCCAGCGGAGCGCAAAGAACTTGTCAGGCGGGTGCAGCATGTGTCGCGTTGTTTGCCTTCTGTCCATCGGCCTGCTGGCAAGGCAGACGCTGACCAGCGTCGAACTCAGTTTCCGGACGGGGGGCAGATCAGAACATGTGTGCCCAATTCCCAATTTCTGAGTCATGCCAGCATATAAGGCTTTCACACAGGCATCCAACGCTGATGGCTCCACAATAGCTGGCTCGCAGTTGCCTTTGCGATTCCATTCAATGTCGTGGCGGGCAGCTGTGAACCGTAGAGCCTCGCTGCCTGATATTGGCCTGGAGGCTGTGCTTCTGTGCCTTGGAGATTCGTCAATGATAGGGCCTACATTTTTTTGGAAAAAGGACACCAATCGGTCACGGCACCGTTGCCATACATGGCATTCTTTTTGTGACCCATGATAGCAGGACGCCGTGGTTGTCAGATCGGATGTAGCTTTGCTGTTGGGCTCCCTTGGTAGGCTTCCTTGCTTGTATGCCCCCATTACGGATTAGGGGATGCGGCTCAGGGTGCCTGCGCAAGTTCAGAGCCTGTCTTGATCAGATGGTACTGGCCAGTGCAGTCAGGATCACTTGCAAGGATGGGACCCTACGCATTCAGCACAATCTGGAACACGATCGTTTCAAGCAAACCCTGGGAGGTGCACACATATGTGTACATGTGTACACATATATGTAATACTTGTGTATATTCACTCACAAACTTATTGTGATGTATTGTTATGTTTGAAGAACAACTCACTCGTTTACAGGCTTGCAATGCTCTAAGGCTGTAGTTTCCCTCGCCCCAGGTGGCAGCAAGAGGAGCGCAGCAGGAAGGTTCTGCAACAGGAGGCTTGCTCGCCATCAAATTTTGCAGGGTGCTGGTTTGCAGTGGCTTGGGCCATCTCAAAGGACGTTGGGTCAGAATGTCCGGCAGGCTGTTGGGAACTCGCTAGATTTCCTAACAACCACATAAAAAACTACCTCTTCCGTGTTCCGTAGGACAACCGCATATTTCTTGCCAGATACTACTTCAGAGCCATTGCCAGGGAAGCCATAGCAGCCTAGTAGTGACTATTAGTGGCTATTGACGGCCAGAACGGGCCACCAAGCACCATGGGCCCCTCAACCTTTCGTGCCATCCGCTTTGGATCAGTTTAGACTCTCAGATATACAGCCGAAAGCTTGATCATCACAAATTCTCGTATTTAACCGAGATCCAGAGCAAGCTTCAAATGAAATCAAGCAGCGTAGCTCATGACGCCACACATTTCAGTGGACGACATCCAACATGTAGAGGCGACTTCAACAAGTCTGCAAATGACATGCAGCTGTTCCGGAAAGCGACACTCGCACAGAGCACATTTCTCAGTAATAAGCACCCTAAGCATTTGGACGTAAGATAGCCGCACTGAAACAGGCAGTATATGTGATTTCCTTTAAAGACCATGTAAAGCTTGGGATTGGAAGCTTGAATCATCAACCATGACCTGGAAAGAAACATAGCATCGAGATTCAGATTGGGCTGCTCATTGCAAGTGCTGCCTACAAGAAATTTGGATCTGCGTCGGAAGTAGGACCCCCCGATGCTTTGGGGGGATTCTATCAGAACCCTGCAGCAGAGACAGAAACAGTCTCACATGAACAACCCAACAATCATCAAAGCGCATCAATGCATGGGTTCCATGCGAGCATTTTGGAGAATGAGATGTGTGCCATGCGAGGAGGGCGCTTGCCCAAGAGGTACTTTTTCCCGCTCGGCGGCTCTGAGTGTTTTTCCCGCTTGACAAACCCCGCCGGGCCCAGGATCATTTGGGCTGTGCCTTTGGCCATCTCTCTGGGTTTGAGTTTTGTTGCATTTACCTGTCTTAAATGAACGGGGCGCCTCCCATTCGTTGAGAGAAAAACCATGCCACCAGTTGGGCTACGGTCTCAAATCAGGTCCATGCCCGAAGCATGATGTGCATGTGCTCAATGACTCAGATGCAGCGCAAGTTCAACGAGGAGCAAGCCAGGCATGCCGAGGCTGGGATGTGGGCAGTTGCGAGATGATGCAAGATGTAGTTGACTTGGTTTGCGTGCTTGGATTTACCGCGTCCCAACTCATTTCAACACTGTATTGGTTAAAGTCAAGGTTAAAGAATCTTTTCTGCTTGCGTGCTTAATCAAGGGGGTAGCCGTGAGAAACTGTTGCGCAAGACACCAGCGATGCGATACACAAGTGTTGAATCAGCAATCAATGGGGCCCCCTATATATATGCACATGAACAAGGATTAAGCATCGCACATCGCCTTTGGAGCTGTATCTTCGTTGTCAGAGGCCTATGGAGTTCTGATCGACGCTGCTTTTGGAGGTTCCAAGCTACTTCAAGGTCTTGTTCCAACCATCCAGTACATCCCCTTGAGTGCGGGTTCCTTGCGTGAATGTATTCCGCAAGGGGCCTCTCTTTTTGGATAGCACTGAAAGGAAATAAACAATGACACCAATGGACCCTACTCTCAACCCTGGATCAAGCAACCTTGGCAGATTCCCGTCATTCTGGACCCATACAGGAAGACACCTTGTCAGAACCCCCATCATTTTGTAAAATGCAGCCAGCCAACCCTAAGAAGCAAAACAAAATAGGCCCCACACATGTCCACCATATTCTCCACGCCTCCACACCCCCTCTCCAATACCCCCTTTGGTGGAATGGTCCTGTAATGTATGCATCGCGTCATCCCTCCCCCTCCTGTTCCTGCTCCCCCTCCTCCCCCTCCTCCCCCTCCTCCCCCTCCTCCCCCCTCCTCCCCCTCCTCCCCTCCTCCTCCTCCCCCTCCCCTCCTCCCCCTCCCCCCTCTCCCCCTCCCCCTCCTCCCCCTCCTCCCCCTCCTCCCCCCCTCCTCCCTCCTCCTCCCCCTCCTCCCTCCTCCCCTCCCCCTCCCTCCCCCCCCCTCCCCACTCCCCTCCCCCTCCTCCCCTCCTCCCCCTCCCCCCTTCCCTCCTCCCCCTTCCCTCCTCCCCCTCCTCTCCCCTTCCTCCCCCCCCCCTCCCTCCTCCCCCCTTCCCCCCTTCCCCCTCCGCCTCCCCCCCCCCTCCCCCTCCCCTCCCCCTCCTCCCCCTCCTCCCCCTCCTTTCCTCCCCCTCCTTCCCCTCCTCCCCCCTTCCCTCCTGCTCCTCCTCCCCCTCCTTTCCTCCCCCTCCCTGTTCCCTCCCTTTGGGCGTTGCACGTCAGGAGGGCAGGCGCCGCAAAGACGAGGAGCGGCAGCAGGTGGCGGCACTGGAGCACAGCCTGGTGCAGCAGGTGCCGGAGACGACAGGGCTTTCAGTGGGATGCGAGATACTCCGCGAAAACCCGCTTTTGCTTCAGTTTTCTTGGGCGGTTGGGGGGGGGGTTCAAGGCATTCGGTGTGAGTTGTGGCTATGGTTCCTTCCATTTGGGATGGATATTGGCGAATCGTCTCTTGGCTCTCGCCCCGCCGATTCAGCTGATTTTCTGGTGATCTTGCGCTGCTTGTCGCAAGGAGCCCTGTTAGCGGGGGACGCCCCAACGCATGTTTTGGATGGCTTTCGGTTTTAGGTCGCGGCCGCAGCCGCGACCTTTTTCATCATCGATACCGTTCATCCAGTGCGCATTTTTGTTGAGGGTACCTTGTTCAGCTTGGGTGAACGGGAAACCAAAAGGAACGTCATTTTTTTGGGGATCTCCCTGTTTTGACAAATACCCAGCTGGATTCCACTGGGACCATTCTTGGTTCCTTCTTGTGAGGCAGAGATCGAAAAGGCACGGCAGGAGGAGGCGGAAGGCCGGCGCCGGAGAAAGCAGCAGGAGCGCCCGACTCCTGACGCGACGTGGCGTGGGTAATGTGTACTCGTCTGTCCACGAACATGGAAGCTGACTCAGGGGTCCTGGAAGACGATTTTCCTTTCAAAGGGACCTTCTGGTGGGTTCCATGTTGGTGGACAGGAGGGTAGTTGTTTGGGATTAAGAGGGATAACATCAGGACATCGCATCACAATTGGACTTTTATTTACCCTCCAAATGGTTTGCAAGCGAGTCCGCCAGTGTCAGCATCACCTCCCGTCAGTTTTTGGAAAACGGCATAGCGTGGCCATGGCCCGCCCTTTGCTAGACACGCTGAGAGCAAGTTGCAGGTGGCTCGACGCATCAATATTTTTACCCCTTGTGGTAAAGGGGATGACATGGGGACTCACAAATGCACACTAAAAGGATTTAAAGGGGGTTACTCATTAAGGCACAGTTCAGAATCACCGTGGCTTATTTGCTGCTTTGTGGTTGAGACCGGACTGTCCGATCTTGCCCTACCAAGTTCCCATGCTCAACGGGATGTTCAAGCGACCGGATCCCATGGCCCGATCGACACGCCACCAGGCCCTGTTGCTCGGACCTTTGAATTCAGCGTCTTCCGAAGCTGCTGCTCCGGTGCTGCGGGGAACCTTTTATTGTGGCAGCATCGGACCCTAAAACGCCCTGGCAAGGTAGGCCTTTGGTCTTTTTCCCTCCAGCGTGAGAGTAGATCGCACACTTTCCGTTATGTTTTTCGGCAGTCTCCCCGCGTCGTTTGAGGTTTTGAGGTTTCGAGGGAAAGGAGGCCAGGGACGCACCATGACTCTACTTTTTCACCCAACTCTAGGTACTGTCACAGATACTGTGTTTTTTTTTTGGGGGGGGGAGGTGGGAGGGAGGGGGGTTTGGTTTGGCCCAACCAGACAATCCCTCTGGATTGGAGGCACCCTATCCCAGGGCCCCTGAATTGGTGGTTTCGTGCTTTGGTACGCTGAGTCTGTCTTCTTTTGAGTGTATCCCCTTTCTTTCGTTTTTTTTGTGTGGGGGGTGGGGTGGGGTCTGCCTTCTTTAACCGACATGTTTGTGTGTATGGGGGGGGGGGCTGGGGGCAGGCTCCCCTAAAAGACACACCTAGGTGTGTATCTGTGTGGCATCCTTCCAGGAGATGGCGAAGCAGATGGCTGATGCTGCCAAGGAGGCGCAGGAGAAGAAGGCGCCGGAAAGGAAGGGGAGACACCAAAAACAGGCACCTACCCTTCTAACCCCGAAAGGGAATTGTCCTTACCCTTGAAGCCGAATACTCCTAACCAAAGTGTGTATGCTTTGCGGGATCTGTGGGAAGACAACCGTAATTTTTGGCAGATAGTTCCCGGCAGTGATCCCTATAAATGCAATAAGATAAACATCTTACTGCTGTGTCCCTTGGAGCGCGTGTCGGTTTATTTCTTAAGGAAGTTCCCTGTGGGCACCAAGTGCCAAGGGAAGCAGTGTCCAACGCGGTACCACACCAAACCCAGCATGGTCTACTATGTTCCGGCCCTTTGGTTTATCTGACATAGAGGGTCCTTCTCCCAGTCTACATTAGCCTGGCCAGTAGAATCACACACCATGCTCAGCTACTGAGATTTGAAGGCTTTTCCAGCGCAGCAGCTCCGAATGTCCAAATGTCCGTCCCTCTAGCCGTACTTCTTCGGCCTCTATGGTATGTACTAAGTTGGCTCTTCCTATTCTTGGGCTTCGGGCTTTCTTCTCCCCACGAGTTCTCCCCACGAGTTCTCCCCACGAGTTCCCGAACCATTTTTCAGATTTCAAGCTGTCCCTTGCGCTGACGGCATGTTCTCATGCCAGGCCTTGAAGAAGCACGAAGAGGCGCAGAAGGACAGGCCCCAGAGATTGCGTTCACGGCAGATTTTGCGGTTGCCCCACAGATTGCAAGTGGAGGAACCAGGGACCCCCTGAAATGTTTGCCGATACTTGGCAAGGATTTGCTTCCGCCGTAGCGGTTGGAGCTTCAACTCGATCTGCCGGTAGCATCGCAAGACCCACCAGCCGCTGCCACCTTATGGAGCAGCCCTTAAGGGTCGCAGATCTGCAACTGCAAACTTGCAACCCAGCCCCCTTAAAGAGTAGGATTCAGTTCGGGGATCGACATGAGCACTACAAGGTTTGTGTGAACTCCAAGCAGACAGTGCCTGTGCCGTGTGATTGATTCCTTGGCTTGAGTTGACTCTTCGGTCCCTTCGGGCAACCCTTCGGGTGAAAGCAATGGCGAGACTGTTTGACTTGAGTTTTGATCCACGTGCTTGCAGAGGTGACAGACACCCTTTCCCCGACTTCGGAAGTGAAGCAAAGCTGAGCCCAAGTTGGAGTGCTGTGCCCAACTGCATGGCCCAATGCCAAGGGTTTGCTATTGCCTGTGCTGGTTGCCATTCAGTCACGGATACATCAACATTCGCATGCGTCTGATGAGCTGTGCCCCAGCGACATTCCCTTTAGGCAGACTCATGGGTCTGTTACCTGCATGACAATTGTAAAACTTGAGTTATGAAAGGTGTGCATAGGTCAGCTTTGTTTTTCCCGAAAGAATCGCGAAGGGATCTTCCGTGCGGATTGCACAACCCCCCTGTTGGTGAGTAACCCCAGTTTTCCCAAGGGCCCCAGTGGCAACTTGGTGAGCTTGCCGCGTCTTGCAGAGAGCAACTTGCCAGAGCCATTCGCGCAGAGTGAGTTGCGCAGAGCCATCTTGCGCAGAGCCAACTTGCTTGCCATTGGCTCTGCGCAGAGCTACTTGCGCAGAGCGCAGAGGCGAATAGTCTGGGCATGATGGTCTGGGCATGGGTGTGAATAGTCTCTGCTGGAGGACCGCAACTTTCAACTGCGAAAGTTTTGCTCGAAGTACACTTTCGCAGATAGGGATCGATAATTGCACTCGCAGCTGCCGCCGAATGCTTTCGGGCCACCCGTCTTCTAGCTTCATTGGCTCCCCATGGCTATGGATGGTTTTAATAGGGGCTGGTTTCCCAGTTCTCCATTGGCTGCCTCACAACTGTTCCCCATGGTTCTCTATTGCTCTCCATCTGACTCCCATGGTTCTACTATTTCCCCTCACCCTCCATGGTTCCACGCTGTTTATGGTTCCCCGTGGTTCCCCGTTAACGCCCTCTGGTTTCCTCCATGGTTCCTCATGGTTTGCCATGGCGAAGCTCGCGAGGACCTGTCGCTCATGAAGGCTCAGATCGCCCGGGCACCTGCGAGTTGAAATCAAGTCGGATGCGGCAGGTGTGGCAAAAGCGGGACGCTCTTCGAATGGTTCCCTCCCCCAAGGACCGGATGTGGGGGCTGGTCACATGTGGGCTGCGTAGGACACCCCGTTGCCCATAGCCGCAGCCCAAAAGGGCTGCTAGTTTCACCTGCGCTGGAGTCCGAATAATCACTGAGTAGTTCGTTGCACATTTTTGTAGGCACATGGGAGTCTCTTCTCTAGTTTTTCACCAAACGCAAACACCTGACACTCGCTTATCTTCCCATCCCCTGCCAACAGTCTCCATCTAGTCGCTGGCCCGTCCGTCCGGGTGAGGGCGGGGAGCAGCGTGATAGTCGGGTGCTGGACGTACAAGTTGCCCATCAGCTTCAATGCAAAAGCAGCTTTCAAACAAACGCGCTTCGACGTGTCGGCGGGCGAGTTGCTTGGCGAAGACCCTCCATCACGCAAGGGCCTTTCATATTTCCGTTAGAGGGACCACGGGTGAGCCCAGTTGACAAGACTTTGGCGCACCAAGATAATATGCCTTCCATTGATCCTGTGATTAGCTGTGCCTCGAGATGCCTGTTTGCTTTTTTGGCCGTGTCTGAGGCTCTCATGGACCAGCAGGAACGGCAGCGTCGGGGCCCGTGGAGTTGCGCGAGTTCAATCGGAGCAGGTTAGACTCAATTTGAGGACAGGTGCTTTGCGCGGAGGTCCGCACAAACATGCACATGTCGTGTGTGTTTCGCAGAATAAAGGGTCCTCATTTCGAGCTTTTGGATGGTTTTCTAGGGGAAACTACATGAAGCTGATTACCCCTAATTTTGAAAGGGTACTTTTTTCATGGGATGACCGTGACCGTTGAGGAACACCACCAAGATGTTGTTTTTTCCCCACAAGATGGGACAAGTTACCCATGGTCATCAGCAATATTGATTAACCTCCCCTGTGTGTGTATATCTTACACAAGAGGCTGGTCACCTTGCTGCCAAATGATTCTCCAGATGGCCTGGCTGAGCCGCCTGCATGCCCCCCTCCCCCCCTCATGCGCTCCTCCGGCCACTTGATAGGGAGGGGGAGGATGTTGACTGCAGCTGAGGTGCTCAAAACCTGCAGAGGATCCGGGACAAGCAGGCGCAAAGTGTGGCAGTAGCTTGGTGTTTGGGCGTGTTTGCTTGCGTGTCTTGGGTGTCGGATCTTGGCACAACTCATGAACAGATTGGCTTACACTGATGGTGCAATCACATTTGCAGGGTTTGGTCATGGCTTGTGAGAGGGGTTGTAAAGACTTCCAGCTGGGCAGCGAAGCTTCGAGAAGTGTTGTGGTCTTCAATTATTGGGCTTTTGGGGTGTGGTGGCAAGCACACAATCTACAGTGTTTTACACTTCCCCTTGCGTCAACTTCAAGATTACTATTCTTGTTACCACTATTATTACTATTATTGCTATTGTTGCTATTGTTGCTATTATTGCTATCAGTGCTATTTATTATTATTAGTAACAATATCCTTATCACTATTATTATTATTCATTCCAATTACATGTATGTCTACATATCTATGATTAATTTGCTAAGTAGCTTGCCTTCTTAAGTTGCAGGAGTACAGGACGGCAGTTCTACTGCGCATTGCCAGTGCCGCACCTGCGAACAAACATCTCGGACTGAGCATGGAGATATGGGGGGCGGCCTTTGGAGCTTTCTAACATCTTCCAACCAAAAGGCTCCACATGGTCGGTTTGGGCTTTCCGGCTTTCCCTGTTGTCCCACACTTCAGTTGCCAGGGCCAAGCGCAAGCGCAGTTCGAGGCGGGGATCGGAGGGATGGGTTTCGCCTTCCGAAAGGATGCAAACTGGAGTCCTCATTTGGGTGCCCGGGTGTTCCCCTTTAGTGGTTGATCCTAGAGCGCCGTAAATGTTGGGAGGGGGGGGTGGTGGTTGAAGCGTCCAAGGCATGTCTAGTACTGTTGACAGGGATGCGAAATACTTCTGTCATGCTGGGTTTTGATAGCCAAAGGCCAGGATTGGAGAGGTCTCTAGTGTTGCCATGTAGCCATAGGCTGATTGGAGCAAGAGGCAGTCAAACCCATTTTGTGTCGCCGCCGTAGGTCACACCCAAGTTGCTGCATTTCACTGTCCTGCCAAGGCCGGAGCAGGCAATGAAGCCGCGCGGCTCCGCCAGGAGGAGAAAACTTGCAACCGGTCTCTGGGAGAACCATGGATTGGATCCGTGGGATGGATTCTTGCCTTTCTGGGAACCATACTGTTAAGATTTCGTTCTCGACCCCTTAAATGTTGCAGGGCATGGGACTAGTTTTGAGACGAGAACAAGGGGCTCTTCCTTGGGGAGGCCGCGGAAATCACTCACCTCGGTCTGACTCCAGGCCCGGGCATCCACCCTAGCTCCAGTTCCCCGTCACTCTGTAGAACGCGTTCCTCGAGCTGTTCTGGCCATATGATCAATCTGGGCAAAGCACACGTGGTATTTCAGATGCGGCATCGGACCATTCGAGTGCGGGTGTCGCAACCAGTCCAAGGGGCAGATTAGTCGAGTTGTTTATGCATCCAAGTCACAGGACATGCCAAGGAATGGTTCAAAGTTGGCTGGATGTGTCCCATGGTTTACATTGTTCACAAATATAGCAGCGGATCTCCCCAAGAACCAAATTTGGGTCTGCAACAAGGCTGCAAGACAATCCATTGAAAGGCTAAGCAATGGTACATTGCAAGGGAGAAACTGAGCTGACTGAGACTCTGCGACTCTCACTATTTGGGAGTTTGACCTTCGTGCTTTGGGCTGTCAATTTTCTCTGCCATGTCCAAATGGCAAACTGCCAGTGCCTTTTCGCAGTTCAATCAGGTCCCTACGCCAGTTCGGTCAGACCGAGTCAGACCCTTTAAATGTTCCAAATCTCAAACCTTGCAACCTTTTTTTCGGATCCCTTATTTGTGGTAACCTTTGTAACCTTTGCATCCTTTGGAGTTGTTTGCGCTCTTTATTTTTCACTTGATCCTCATTCCAGTTTCGCTTCCGCGCCCATGGCGGCCACGGCCTTCCTCGCGGCGCCATTCCACGCCCCGGGCGCCGCGCCTCGCGCGGAAGCCGCGGGAGCCGCGGGGCCGGCGGGACCGCCGGCGGCGCCGGCGGCTGGGGGCGCCGTCGGCTGGCGCACGGATGGCGCCTGGGGCCTTGCGGCCCGGCAGTGTGGAGGTCGCCCTGAGTTGTAGGAGTAAACTAGCTATCAAGCCGATCGGGCATTTTGGGGGTATCCAGGATGCAGAAGGAGTATTTATCCCGGCACCTACCACAAACCCAGCCTGGGCTTCCCGCCCTTCGGTGCGCGCAGCTTCAGGTTGGCCTCGCCGCCCTCGCGGCGCGGCGCCGAAAGGTTGCAGGGAGGACTCGGGCGGCGGCAAGCCCCAAGAGCCCAGAGGTCAAGGGCCCCAAAGGCCCCGAGGGCAAGCCGGAGGCGAAGGCCAAGCGGCCGGCGGCCTTTGAGCCCAGTGCCCTGGCCGAACTGGTTCGATGGACCGGATGCGAGTGTTTGAGTTCGCAGCTTCGGTCCAGGGGTTGTCGGGGTTCCAAAAGGAGGCGTTTGAAGCAATGATGGCAAGTGCTGTTTGCCAACAAAGAAGTACGTCGTTCGGCATCAGCAGTCACAGTGCCGCCAGGCTACTTACTACGAGAGGATGCTACATCAACCATGCTCACGTCTGGCCATGTACCATGACAGGTCTTGTTCCAGGTATGATTATTTCAGCTTTGGAGGAGGGCTACCAGCGGAAACACGTGTGCCCGTCAGCGCACACAACCAAAGGCGCAGGCGACTGGAGAAGGCAAGGATTTGAGGATGCCCACCTAAGGAGAGTAGTTTGGTGTGTTCAGAGAAGGCTTTTTTTTGCCGTCGCACGGCATCGCCGATCTGCTCGCCGAGGCAAGCAGATCGGAGTCACCGCGCCCCTGGGCTACTTCGACCCCCTGGGTATCGCGCCCAAGGACGAGGAGACCTTCTTCGAGTACCGGGCCTGCGAGCGCCGTGGCTAAACGGAGCTCGTCCGGGTCGGGTGAAAGTAGATGGACTCTCCCCATGTCGGTTTTGTCATACCCCTTGACTCAAGGGCAACAGGGGAGAACAGGGCCATGGTCTTGTCGGGGTGCACCCCGGTTGCCGGAGGGAGCGGAGCTACTATTCTGGGCAAGTTGTGGTGGTTTCTCAGAACAGGGCCCCCATGGGCCCCCTAAAATCGGTTGCTTCCTGTGGTTTCGCAACCCCCAGCCCAAAGAAAGGGGTCCACCGTTTGATTCCTTCTAGCGGTTTTTGCAATGGCAAGTCAAATCCAAGGGGCGGTAGGTGACCCTTCCTCGTGATTTTTCGTACCGGTCAATGAGACCGAGTGGCCTAATCCCCAATTCACATTGCGAGGGTTGGAACCTTTCGTGAAAGATTATGCTTGTTTGCTTTGTGTTGCCCTGTTGAATCTGTGCATTTCACCTTGGACCAAGGGAGAACACGATGGCTGATGAGTAGGACGAAAGTGCAGGCCGGTTTTTTGATTGGCTCCGGGCTAAACTCGTGCCATCAATTTGGTGAAGGTGAGTCTGATCAAAAAGCGCTAGGCCTTGCCCTTGCAGGGCCTTTGGTTAGCCTTGCTCCGGTCTCTCAGCGAAACAGAGCACCCCGTTGCCGCTTTACTTGATCCAACTGAGAGAACCTGTCATATGG